>JAVQIZ010079476.1:0-12489 GCA_036023535.2 Galaxias brevipinnis
ATATAGGGTAATTTCATAATTATAATAATAACTGAATCATTGTGAATTGAGTTCAACTTATTTAATAAGTGTATGTTATATAATATATATTTTAATTTATCTTTGATATGGTTTCATATAATAAAAAATACCTTTGCAAAATAGTAATCTGGTGCAGAAATATGCAGTGTCTGGCAGGTATGACGCAACTAGTAACTTAATCGTAATTAGCCAGTTACTTTTTATGTCGTTACAACGAGTACGTGTGTGTTGGGTGCAACAGAACTCCCTCTATCGTCAAATGGGAGGCAGAGAAAACTGAACGTTCCAAATATCAGAGTTAAGATGGCGGAGAGTGAATTGAACGTGGACAGTATCATCTCTCGGCTTTTGGAAGGTAAACAATATTGTCCAGATATCATGTTTAGCTAAGCAACTAGTATTATGTTTCACAAAGAATTATATGTAGTCAAGATGCGTTACATTGATTGCTAGCTAATGTTTGCGAGCTAAACATGGTGTTAACGTAGCTAGCTAGCCGCTACGTTAGCGTTAGCTTACGTTATGGTTAGCTAGCTTGTAGCCATGTTTATAAACACTCAGCCTACCCAGGGTTGTGAACGTAACGTTGGACAGCCTACGCTGGGTGATTCTATAGGCTATCTGTGTGATTACAAAGTCTGGTGGCTTAACACGTGTATTTATTTCAAATGCTTAAGAAATTGTTTCATTCGTTTCGACGTGGCATATTGGATGTTTCCCCATCTTGCTGAATTTGGATGGTTGCTATGCGCAGAGGGGTGTGGGGCACAGCAACACAGTCACAGCTTCAGTAATCAGTCTGTGCTGCCGAGCGACTATTCCGCGCGAAAACGCTTGACCAGAGCAAATGACTGTCTGATATTTTGTTCAAGTTAGTGAAGATCGATCAACATGGTCGTAATACCTCTTGTAGATAGGTCACCTGTACTGTAATTGTAGGTATTTTTTCGTATTTACTGTGGCGTCCTCCAACAATTACTTTTGCCCTTGAGACGAGTGACATATATACTTCGTAAAAAGGGGCATGAAACTGAGACTGGATTTTAATAGTAGCATATCCTCTAAATTTGTGTTTGGTCTTCACGAATCAAGTCTTTGCTGGTCTCAGAAGAACAGGCTTCGATCAAGAAATAGGCTAAACCGAGTGCAAAAGCGAATTTTGTATTGCAGATTTTCGTGATTAACTTAAGTGCACAAGCTGCCATAATTTAAATGAACATTTGTTATGCGGTTCATACGCAGGGGTGTGTTCAAACGCAGACACACAAACATTTTCAAAGAGAAACAACAAAAGTATTTTTTCCTGATGGTAGAATGTGTAGTAGTGTAAGCATAGTCAAAAATAGTTTATTGTATGCGTTTTCATAGGTTGTCCTCCAATATCTTGTTTGTAGATGGACATATAGCTCCTGTAATGCTATTTAGACCCCCTGTGTCTCTGCTGTAAACTGCCACTGCGAGTAATTCTAATAGATGGTTGTCTATCTAAACATAAATAGGCTTAATGCGTTTCTACAATCCATCTCTGACTGTGACCACATAGACTGGGCAATGTGTTTAAATTTTTGTGACACACCCACATGGACGCTCCAAACCATGAGTGCATGTTGATTTTTGAGATCCTACTGGGCAGTTTGTGTTGGCAGTAAAATCCTCATCATTGCTTCATTTCAGCCTTTGCCCCACAACAGTCTCAATAACATATTCCCCTTAAGATGAGCCAGCCCCCAGAAGTGTGAAATAGTGCACCATACTTATAACTGTGCGTTCATCACTGTAGTAAAGCAAGCCCACTCAGTTCTGATTTGTCATAGCAAAGGAGAGCCTTACAATAACAATCCCATGTTTTTACATAAACAACACGGTGGTACTTGTTTGACAAAGACAAATTAGGCTAGGCTACTAATATTATCAATACAGTGATGATATTAATGTGATGAGTGTGCCAAGTGTGAAAGTGAAGCTTATTTGTCAGACAATAAATTCTAATCCTCTTATTTATGCGGTTCTTTTAAAACAGAAAAAGATTGGATTGCGTATTTGTTTTGTTGTGGTTTTTTTTTTTATACTCCTAAAATGAATGCCACTCATTTTAGGCTTGTCGAACTCCCTGGCCTGCTCCCTATTAGGGGACTATATATACCACTCTCCAGGGAAACACTGAGACAGTGACACGCTATGGGAGCTGACTTGCACAACGCACTCAGACCACGATTGTATTGCAATGTGCATAGCGCGGGCGGCCACATAGCTTGCTGGAAAAACAGAAAGGCCAGTCATTATATAACTCTGAGTTTGACTGTGCTATTATTTGTCATCAACAAACATGCATTTATGGTTTACATACATTAAATTGTAGAGCTTTAGTTAGTAATTTAAATGGACCTTTGGTGGAACTTATCTATATTCATTAGTGAGACTGCAGTATGTTGGCTTTGATACAACTGGGAAATCATTTTGCAGTTAGTTACCTACTGAAGTCAAAAGTACAACAACAAAAAAATTAAGTGGCACACCACACTCTGTAAACGTAGACTCTTCATTTAAAGCAAAATGCATGCCTTCTTCAGAGTAGTACCCCAAATGTTTGTGAAATAAGAAAACAACACTCTCATGAGTTCCCCCTTAAGTTTCAAACCCCTTTTTAACTAATGACCTTATTAGTAAGCAGCCCCACCAGCAATGTGCTCCAAACTGTTTATGCCTTCTTTTTAAAAACTTGCACTGTAAACGTCTGGGAGGGTTCCAGAAAGTAATCGCGGTGGTACTTGGCTAATCGCTGCAACTTTTTGGAGGCAGCTATCATACCTTTTTGGAAAGGCAAATTGTTTTTGCGAACACATTTGGTAATAAAATAAACCAGCTTGGTTCGATAATTTAGTAGCTTGCCTGATTTGCATTGTAAGTGGGTTTCATTCATGTGCAACAGCTAACATTCAAATAGAAACACTGAACATTGTGATTGTTGCAACTCTTATTTATAGTGAATGACCCATGGATTACGGTCATCGTGATATCAAAAGTAACTTTGTTGATTTAAATGTAAATTATGTTCCCCTCATTTTACAGTGCGGGGATGTCGCCCTGGAAAGATAGTCCAGATGACAGAGGCGGAGGTGCGGGGTCTGTGCATCAAGTCCAGGGAGATCTTCCTCAGCCAGCCCATCCTGCTGGAGCTGGAGGCTCCGCTCAAGATCTGTGGTCAGTATGCTGGCCATCATCCTCCTCCTCATGGACCTTTCTCATTGCTCCTATTTCTGCTCGCTCTTCATCTCCCTAACTTCGTCTAGGATATCTCTGTCACTTGATCCCTTTGTAGCCTCCGTAACGTTTTCTTTCCCATCTACTGACTCCCAGCGTAGATAAAAAATAGATATCTTTCTGGTTTGCATCTATGAATTATTACAGTTATTACACATTATAACACTCACTCAATAAACTTTGTTGTTGAGAACGGGTTTAGCCTACCTCACCTGCAATTTGTACAGCATGCTCTTCCCCCATCGTTTTCTATTTTGTACATACTGGGGGCAGACTGAGCAGTGACCCAGAAGGGCATTGGGTTCAGGCAGGTGGCTGTGCCCCAACTCCTCGGGGTCAAGCTGGTCGAAGCACTCTCCCACTCCACAGGGCATTGACCACAGAGACTAATCTCCGGACCACAGAGAAACAATCTACCTCTTTGATTCAGCAGCCTGGAATTCACTTATGTAACCAGGACGAATAACTTTAAGGGTTGTTGCTGCCTAGGCCAAATTAAGACACTGTCACTTTTCTGCTCGAAATCAACCCCTGTGTAATGCACAGTGCCGTTGGTAACTTGTTGGCCTGTTCACCCTATCAGTTACAAACTAACACAAATACAACACAGTTTTACCACAACATCCACTCATAGCCTTTTGGCTCTGTTATGAAGCTCTGTCAGCTTGTTGCTCCCACACATTTCTGCTGCAGCGCACTCACATCCCACGTGGTTCTGTCTCTGTCCCCCAGCCACAGCAGAGCAACAATACACAACTTTCCCTGTTTGCACCCCATAATTTATTCTCAGTCCTTGTACATGTGCGTGCCAGTGCACTCACAGAGAAACACCGTAAGGCCTTTGCATACACTTTGTTCGTTTGTGGCCCTTTGCAAAGCTGCACTCAACAGCCCCTTTTTAGTAGTCTAGTCCTAGACTGTTCCTTCTTAGCGCATGGCTGACAAGCAGTCCAGCCACAGTGCTGTTAAAGATTTCAAATTATATTTCTTCTATAAGTTATCTGGATTTTAATTGGTGCCGCTGACCAGTTATTAGACAAGATGTTTATGGTCGCTATAAAAAAAAACATTTTGTGCAGTGATGTCTTGCTAGAGTACATTCACACTAAACTTATTGCTCGCTAAAGAACATTCTGGCTAAATTACAACAACTTTACAACATTACATTATAATAATTGCCTGACCAAAGTTTACCCTGGCCAGGTGGCTATTTCTTTTGTGTGGTTTAAGTTTGTGCCAGTGGTCTTATGATTTTATCATGGTTGCTATGAATCCACCTATGATGTAAGGATACTTGGATACATTATTATCCGAGTATTTTCTGAAAATGACTGAAAATCTTTCACAGACTTTACAAGGCATGTGTTTATTAGTTTATGTTGGTTTCTCCCTCTGTGTGTGTTTAACCCCAGCGGGGTTGAACTTCTGACCCCCTAGACAAGTGTGTCACTCAGCAGGCCTACGTTTAGATCCACAGCTGAGATGACAGGAGGTCAGAGCGCTGATACTGTCCACATACACACACACACACACACTCCAAACAATGCATTCCACAAATTATTCAAAAGGGACCACACGGATCATGTTTACGGCTAGTGCCCCTCCTGTCACATGCTAGCTTTGTCTTCTTATTCTCGTACTATTGAGACAGGAGTTCTGACTGTGGTCAGCAGACCCAGAGGAAGTGTTTGCACCCTGTGTTCCTCTTGTGTGTCGAGGGATTATCCAAGCTTTCAATTGGAAGATAAGTCAGTGGTACGGGCAAATTGAGACCATATCTGACATCGGACAAAGGCGTCACCTTCCCCTTACCTTCATCGTTGACAGTTATTGTGTTTGATGGAGAGGTAATGTTGACAGGGTGCACATTTCATAGCTTCTCTTTGTTTTGAAATGCTGACCTGGTGAGTCAGGTTAACTATTGTGCGATTGATGTCTTTGACACTGACTGTCCCTGATCTTTAGCCATGTTATTTCCTTGTAATTGAAGGAAGTCCACCTGTGTACACAGGTTTAGCGTGTTTGCCTCTATTCTGATTTTTGGTTGGTCTGTCTGTGTATGCATTACTTCCAACACAAACAGTACAAATTCACTAAGACAGTTATTAGTAGGCAAGTGGGATCTTACTATGTATACTGATTTATGGAATTTCAAAAGAGGGATCTCTGTCTTTATTTTTAATGCCCCCCCCCCCCACCCACATCAAACTCTCTCCATTCTCCTTTGCTCTTTTCTCTATATTTGTTTATTTTTTCTCCAGCAAGCTCACGTTATTGCCCACTCCCCCTCCCCCTCCCCCGTGTCTCCCCTTTCTGACCACTAAATCTCTACTCTTCTATTCTCGGGGCTGTTTTGACGGCGTAGACAGGCTGTGTAAATTATTCACCTTCAGCTAGCAGCTCATCGTGAGAGGCCAGGCCGGCCACTGGTCCCCCAAGACAGAGCCAACCGAGACAAAGCTCTTAAAATCAACCTTAAAATAACCTGCATTCAATAACGTGCACGCGGTCAAAATCAACCTTAAAACAACCTGCATTCAACAGCGTGCACGCGGTCAAAATCAACCTCAAAACAACCTGCATTCAATAACATGCTCGTTTTCAAGCCATGAGGCTGGAAGGGTCATTCATGGACAGCGCTGTCCTTGGTGTACTTGTTATGGCAGTAGCAAAACCTACCATTCACATAATAGAGGTGTACTAGTGCATATATTCCTTGATTTGTTGTTTTAGGATTAGAGCCACCTTTTAATTTAGGGTAATGTTGTTTTTGTTTACATGATTGGGCGTGGAGCCATGGACTACAGTGAGTTTGTGTGCACCTGGAGAGGCCGCCTCGTTACTCCTCCTGTGTGAAGTGCTTAGCCCAAATTAGAGCAGTTCTTTAATAGGTGCAGGGCAAGGCTATAAATGGCAGCTGATCTGGGCAGGGTGGTGAAGGGAGAGTCCCCTAAAGAGCCCCTCTGCTCTGGTACAGAGTGTAGCTGCAGCACATAGCACAGGGAGGGGGTTTCAAGGATTACCAAAGAGAGCAGTGTGTGTTTGTATGCGTGGCACAGGTCTCCTGATTAGATCAGATTTAGATTAAAAAGCATTTCTATCAAAAATGCTCCCTCTGTCCAAAGTTGTGCCGGTAAAAAAGGCAGTGTAACGCAGAATAGCTGTTTGCAGGTCGGTAGAGTCGCCATTACACATATTTACTGGTAAAAGTCTACATTTTTATTAGATCCTTTTTGGCATTTTAGGAATTTATTTGGGATCATCTTTTTTTTTTTTACTAGGCCTACTACATTCAGTGTCTATAAGATCTTTGCTTATTTCCCATTGGCCTTGGCACTGTTGGAAGTAGCAATGACTCACCTTCTGTGTCTTGTTGGTCCTTCAGTACAAAGCCCTTGGCCCAGAGAAATTTGGAAGGATGTCTCAAACTCAGATATATTGCTTTATACATAACAAAACACGTATTTCCCCTCTCTTCTCTGCATAGGTCAGGGCCTACATTATTGTTAGATTTTTAACTAAATTAATTTTTTATTATTATTAAATGTCAAGCTTTTCACTAGTCCTTTGTTTGACCCTATCAGGTTTGGTTAACGCCACTATGCTGTCTTTACACCTTCCCATCCCAGAATGAGAGGATTGGTTACCCTCCCTTTCTCACTCTTCTTCTTTCTGGTCTTCCCTGGACGCCAGGTGACATCCACGGGCAGTACACAGACCTGCTGAGGCTGTTTGAGTATGGCGGCTTCCCTCCCGAGGCCAACTACCTGTTTCTGGGGGACTACGTGGACCGAGGGAAGCAGTCTCTGGAGACCATCTGCCTGCTGCTGGCCTACAAGATCAAATACCCCGAGAACTTCTTCCTGCTGAGGGGGAACCACGAGTGTGCCTCTATCAACCGCATCTACGGCTTCTACGATGAGTGTAAGAGTCTCACACAGACAGCGCTTACATTGGCAGTTTAGTTTAATGTGATTAGTGTGAACGCACACAAAGTGCGTACAAACTGTCAGACACCTAAGTATTGTACACAATACTCTGATCAGGTGGGGACTCAGTCTTGAGTGTATTTCTTTTCACTCCACCAGGCAAGCGCAGATTTAACATCAAGCTGTGGAAGACATTCACGGACTGTTTCAACTGCCTGCCTATCGCTGCCATAATCGATGAGAAGATCTTCTGCTGCCACGGAGGTAATTTAAACTCTAGTGTCTGTCCTACCTAACTTTGCATTCTGTTTTATGTCATCCATCATCTTTGTGTCACTTGTGCTCTGGAATCCACTTAGATCAAACCTACTTGAAGGGGAAGGCAGGTAAACACATCAGTCAATGTCTTCTTGACGTGTCTTATTTCCTGTCACAGGGCTCTCTCCTGACTTGCAGTCCATGGAACAGATCCGCAGAATCATGCGGCCAACAGACGTCCCTGATACAGGTGTGTTTTTGTTTACAGAGTGACCGCTACACTTCCTCTCCTTGTTCCTTCTTCCTCTGGTGGTGTGTATTTATTTTTCCATCAGCTTTCTTTTGTGTGCTTCAACTTGTTTTTGACATAAAAGTTAGCATTTGCAATCGTCGGCAGACTTGTTAAACAAGACTCACACATTAACAAAAAAATCACAAAGGTTTAGCCCCTAAACCAATTTCAGATACACGTTTGAGTTCCTTCTTCCCTTTCTCTCACTTTATATTCTGACCTTTTATCTCTTCCCTGTTGTGTCCAGGGTTATTGTGTGACCTGCTGTGGTCGGACCCTGACAAGGACGTGCAGGGCTGGGGGGAAAATGACCGCGGCGTCTCCTTCACCTTCGGAGCGGACGTGGTCAGCAAGTTCCTCAACCGTCACGATTTGGACCTCATCTGCAGAGCCCACCAGGTAGACTGCAAGTTGTGCCATGGTGTATTTGTCTCATTGCTGCTTCTGTGTGTGAGCTGTATAAGTAGCACGAAGTAGGTCAGTGATGGGGTTGGAATATTGTGCCCCAATTGTCCAGCTGGCAATGGATTTCCACAAAATACTTGCTAAATGTAACTTATGTACATAGTATACCCAGAGGGTCATTGATTGTGTTGTAATATTGGGCTCTCCCCTCACAGGTTGTAGAAGATGGATACGAGTTCTTTGCCAAACGCCAACTGGTCACTCTCTTCTCGGCACCGAACTACTGCGGGGAGTTTGACAACGCTGGCGGTATGATGAGCGTCGACGAGTCCCTGATGTGCTCTTTTCAGGTAGGCGTCTGCAACAGTTGTGCACACAAGTCTTTTTTTGTTGTTGTTGTTGTTTTTTAAAACATATAATCACCACTACTAGTTCTAACCTTTTCCATGCATGCGTCTCTCTCCACTGAAGATACTGAAGCCGTCCGAAAAGAAGGCCAAGTACCAGTACGGAGGGGTTAACTCTGGCCGGCCTGTCACCCCGCCCCGCACTGCCCAGGCCCCTAAGAAGAGGTGAACGCACAGCATCGCCTCTCAGTTCCACCACCACCTACTCTCTCCATTGCTGCAAACCCCCAGTAACTCCCCTGTGCACCCAGGATACAGGGCTTACCCATTTACCCCCCCCCCCCCCCTTTTCATCCTCCCTATGCCCCCTGACCCCACTGACGGCTCTTTTCTTATTATGTACGTGTCCATAAATTTAGCTGTGACCAATCGATGTATGACTATTTTTTTGTGCCTGTTTGTTGGTATTTTTAATAGCATTAACTTCAGAGAAAACAAAATGGATGTTTAAAAAAACAAACAAAAAAAAACAACTATTGTTTTGCCTTTATCTTCCAAAGCAGTACACATACTCCAAATGAATTTAATATTCTGCTGACAAAGACTCATGGATGCCCAATAGGTCCAGGCACCAATCCGGAATAGTTCATTTGAGGTTCCCCTAAAGAGTTCCTGCTTTTGTGTGCTTGTCTGTGCATGTCCAATGAATGGACAAGTAGAACTCCAATGGTCCAGCACAGACAGGAAGGACATACAGGCTGAATGATAGACAGCAGAGGCTGCTGAAAGTTTCATACTCACACCCACTGACTTGCTCCCTCCCATGTCTACCCGTGCCTGGAGTCAACACCCACACAAGTACATGTTACTTCTAACGCAAAGATAACGGTGACGCTTTCACATATCTATTTATTGTTCATTATACTTCATATTAAAAACACCACACCCCTTTCCCTGGTCAGAGGAAATCTCAGACATGCGCAGGTTGGTGTATTTAAGATGACTCTGGATGCTCTCTTTGCTCTTGGTGGTTTTGAGTTACATATTTTACAAGTTAGAAATGAGATGGATAAAGGGAACTTTGCATTTAATGTTTTGTGTAGTGTTTTGCTATTCTGGGCCTTGCATGTGAAGGTTAGGAATACCTAATAAACGGCACCTTATACCTTGCCTAACCCATGAGATGTTAAAATGCCGCAATGATATTTCAAAAGAATCCTATAGTGTCTGCATATTTTAGCACTGCGTGGTGAGTATACACAGTTCGCAATCCTAAACTAACAAAAGTTTTGTAATGGACAGCGCAAGGTTGCACTTTTGGGGATTTGAAGGGGCTTTTGTGGACCAATAGTCCTCTCCATCTTCCAAATGTTTCGACAAAAAGGTTAATTGACAAGCCGTAATGATGCTAAGACTGACAGATGGGATGTGAGTGGGCGCCATCTAGTGTAGAAATATTGTCGGTATAGTTTTTGTTATGTTTCAAAAGAGACTTCAGATATGTATTCCACGTTACCAGTGTGAGGCTGTATTTGATATCTGGAGGTACTAAATTTCCCTGTTTACTGTCCCACATTGTACAAAGGTGGTATTAAACTTCAGTTCTCACCCAAAGCAGCAGAATTTGTAAAACAGTTGCCTAATTTGTCTGTTGGTTGTCAACATACTCGATCTACATTGTTTACTTATTATTTTAATGTATTTTATTGATTACCGTGAGGAAAATCACAGGCGTTTACCAAACTTTTTTTTTTTTGGTTGCAATTTGTACAAGTTTGGTTTCAAAGTCTATGAATTCAATAAATGGATGAAACTAAAGTTTCCCTTGCCTCATATTTTTTGGGTTAGTTGTCTTTTTGGTTGCTAGTGAGAATATTTTCAATTAATCACACAAGTTGATGTGTAGGTACAGTTTATTAGTTTGTGTTTGTCCAAGTTATTTGTTCAATATTAATGCATTTTGTGTTTTTGTAGAGGGTAATTTAACCATAAGCTTGCACTCTCAGTCTTGGTTTTTAACACCTCATGTGGCAAAGAAACTGCTGAGGTCTAGGCAGTTCTCCTCACAGCAGGTTGCAGACACTTTCTTGCCCAATCCAATGCTTTCAGCAGGTGCCCCTCATAGAGCCAGTATGTCAGAGCCAGAAGGAAACACGGCAGACCAAGTTCCAGATCGGAGAGGAAGAACACCAGGGCCAGCCACAACGCCACTTTCATGAGAAGGAGGATGGTAAAGGTGGGGCAGAGGGATCTAAAGAACTGCACCAATCTGCAGGACGCATGCACAGTGCCCTGTGGAGAGAGAAACGAATTATTGCGAATGCGAACTACACTTGTAACTGAGTTTTCTGACCGTCCCATGAGCTTCTTCACCAAATACCTGTTGCTGCTGATCGTTTTGAGAGCTTCCTCCTGTGCTCGCCGTTCTGTGGTGCCATTTTTTAACGGCCTCCATAGTTTTTACTAGATTTATATGGCTAAGGTTACAATAAAATCAAATGTCTTGTTAAATTTAAATTGCGTCGATATGACAACACAATTTTTCTTTGTGACAAGAGAACACCTTTTAATTATTCAAATCTAAAAAGGTGTTCAGGGCTAAGACAGGGTATTTACGACACTTACCGCTGCTTCCAATGCTGTGTAATGTGGGTCGCATCTTTTTCTTTTCTTTCGAAGTATTCCTTTGTATTGTGACATCATAATTAGATTAATGCTCGATAAGTAAAATGTTGTGGAGTGCTATGTAAACAAGGCATATGGTTTACTAGTAGGCCTAAGGGACTTAAAAATATAGATAAATAATAATAAATAAAAATATTTTATTTGAAACGCGCTTTACGTTGTAATCTCAAAGCGCTACAACAACATAGCATAATAAAAGATATAAACTTACATTATTGATAAATGCTTCAACAGAAAAACATAGAGGAATTGAAAAATAAAATAACATCAAAACACTGCTAGCAGAAGTTTTTAAAAAAAAAAAAATTATAGAAAGGTTTTTAGAGCAGTTTAAAAAAGAGGACCGGGTCTGTGACATCCTCAGATGCAGATGGTCTGAGGAGGGGGGGCATTCCACAGACTGGGGGCTACGGCACTGAACGTACTTGAGCGAAGCTTAGTTTTGTAAGGAAGGAACACTTTCCGCAGCGGAAGGTCGGGCTGTTCGACTCCAGAAAATATGGAGTCGATTCCAATTCCGATTCCTAATCATGGGAGTTGCTGGAAACCGATTACGATTCCGTGTTTTGTGAAACTGGTGGAGCTGACATATCCAGGACAGGAGGGGGTCGGTGTATTTCCAGAGTATAATATATAGCCTATCCCTGTCCATGGAACAGAATCGGTTGTGTGAAACAATTTGTTGTCAAGATTTAAGAAATATTTTATAGTAACTGCAATCAGAATTCTAAATTCAAATATGGTTAGAATGGTCAAACGTCACTCAAAGTGTTATTTATCAAATGCACAGACAGGGTATAACATAACACAGGGTCATTCTGAACAGTGAAACTCTTAGACCTATATTGGCAAGTAGGCCTGCGAATAATAAAAAAGTATGTAAAATCTAATATACATATAGTAGGACATACAACAGTCTAACAACTAAAATACAATACAATAAAGCAATTTAGACTGTAAAAGGGAGTAGGCCCTAATGGATGGACACTGAGTGAAATGGTTAAAGATTTTTGGTATACTTCTAGACATGTTTTTGTAGCCTAACTTTATTTTATATAGGCCTATCCTCCTTTTTGTTTTATCTTCTGAATTGATTTTTGGAAAAATTTGACTTTGCAGATCTGCTTGAAATGGTCATCAAGGTTGAGGTTGGAATCAAACTTGGTGCCCATATAAATAATTTATTTTGGTCTGTCCTCTTGTTTAAGTTTGTATTTAATACCTTATCTCAATTAATTGTCCTGAAACTAATGTAAGCCCATATTTGAAACAAAAATGCAACTTATTATTT
>JAVQIZ010079485.1:0-18693 GCA_036023535.2 Galaxias brevipinnis
ATATAATTCTCCTTTTCTCTGTGACCCTTGCCAGGATGACAGCTCAGTGAGCAGTGAGGATATGGATCTGGCCGAGCCGGCATGGGTCTCAGCTCAGCAGCCCTCAGTGCCTGAGCTCAGCCCGCCCAACGGACATCGAGTCGCCATTAGCCCCCCAGCGCCTGTTAAAGAAGAGGACGGTGAGTCTCTTCGTCTCTATATTCTTGTGGTTCATAGCCATGACGCATAGCAAAGTCTGTGTTTTATGATGCTTAGGGCATTCCAACACACCTTCAATACAGTGCAAAGGTTGCCTGCTGGTTTTCACTTTTTTATTGTGTGAAGAAAATGGGGAAGGCCACCGTGCCATGGGAAGACTGCATATTATTTGCTGCCCACAGGAAACAGCTTGTACCCTTCTTAGTGAACTAATCCTAGTAAATCCCTTCTGGAAAGGGGCTGCAGTGTACACCACCCTAACCCCAATCCACCTCCCACCCCTCGGTCCACCCACTCTTTAGACTAGAGGGCGAGAGGATAAAGCCAGACGTTTTTCTTTTGCTCAGCATTAGAATATGTGAGACTGAGATTTAAGTTTGTTTGTTTTTTTAAAGGGAAAGGAAAGGAACAAATCGGTTGATGTTTTTTAGTTCGATAGAAATGAGCGGAGTGGAGGACTCACAGGATAGAAAGCACAGTCACCACCATTGCATTCACACCAATGTGCTGTGTGTTACATATTAGCAAATGAGGACTCCCCCCCCCCCCCTCCCCATCCCCCTATGACCCCTCTTCCTTTCCTGTCTATCCCTCCCCCGATTGAACCCCCATTAGATTACGCGCCCCCCCCCATGTATCCCTCTGCACTCCTATTTATGTTGACAGTTGACCTCAACACCCGCTTCTTGCACAAAGACTCATACAGCACAGCGTAGACCACAAACCCTCCCCTCACCCCCCCTCCTTCCCATTTCAAAGGACCCAGCTAAAGAAAACCGTCACTGATAGGACGTCTGGCTCAACAATAGCACATCAATTCTGCACTGCAGACAGCGTCACTCAGCCCCATCCTTACCAGTCTCTCTTTCTCTCTCTCTCTCTCTCTCTCTCTCTCTCTCTCTCTCTTTGTCTCACCTCTCACTCACTCCGCCTCTCCCCCCGCTAGCAGACGACGACTCCTCGGACAGCAGTGGCAGTGCTAACGGGCTTCCTGGCCTGACCTCCCCGGAAGCTCTGCTGACCGGGGGAGGAAACCCCACGGATGGGCCCGTAGTCGAGGCCCCTTACGGCGACAGAACAGACAACGGCGTGAGCGCCCCTCTGGACTTCAGCACCACCTCGTCCTCTTCCTCAGAGGACCAGAAGCTGGTCAATCTGAGTGACAGACTGCCCATGGGGAGCCCTGCCTCTGCCGTGGTGCCATATCCAGCCGACCCCAACAGGAAGTACCCTGTCAAAGCGGAGTACGGCAACAAGGTAAGGACTGTGGTGGCCTTTCTCGTTTTGTATTGTATTATTTATTTTTTGTCAGCAAAAAGTTTCTTTCTTTTTTTTTTTAAACGGCATTACTGTTTAAAAGCCAGCATGGCTACAGCTTATTAATCAAGGAAATATGCACTTGTATTGTACTCTTAGCAAATGTGCTTCAGGTGTTATATCTGACAAATTTGTATAAAGATAAATCCTCACACTTTAGAATGTGTTCATGTGTCGTATGTATAGCTACATAAAAAAACATGTTAAAAAAACATGCGTGTGTGTCTGCCTGTGTGCGCCCAGTCCCCTCAGTACAGCTCAGGAAGCTACGACTCTATAAAGACTGAGATGAGTATGAGTGCCGAGGATCTGACCTCCGGTCGGGCCCAGCAGATTCTTGATGACGACGACGACGACCATGATGACAGTGATAAGATTACCGACGTCGAGGGCATGGACCCTGAAAGACTAAAAGCCTTCAACGTAAGTCTCATTTAAATAAACCCTATGGGGATTCACTGATTTAATACGTGTAAAACACTTGAAAGTATTAGGTTGTAATTTTAATTAACATCTATTCAATTTATTTTTTTTTACCACCAATTGGCATTTATTTTAACATCAATTGACATAGCAGTGAAACATTTAAGAATGCTGCAATACTAGAATTTTTCAATGTTTTTTGCCCCTCCTCTTTCCCTCCCCCTCTTCTTTCTCTTCCATTTATGATTTTGCTTTTCAATCATCCTCTCTTTTGTTTACCCACTCTATACATCCCCATACTCTACACCCCTCCTCTCTTTTTTTCCGCTTTACATCCCTCCGCTCCTCTCTCCCCTCCCCCTCTCTTCCCCTCTATCAGATGTTTGTGCGCCTGTTTGTGGATGAGAACCTGGACCGCATGGTCCCCATCTCCAAGCAGCCCAAGGAGAAGATCCAGGCCATCATCGAGTCCTGTAGCCGCCAGTTTCCTGAGTTCCAGGAACGTTCACGCAAGCGCATCCGCACCTACCTCAAGTCCTGCCGCCGCATGAAAAAAAGCGGTTTTGAGGTGAAGTTGACATAGTAACCATTGTAACCATAGTATTAGAAGCCCTTTTACG
This sequence comes from Galaxias brevipinnis, assembly GCA_036023535.2. Classification (NCBI taxonomy): domain Eukaryota; kingdom Metazoa; phylum Chordata; class Actinopteri; order Galaxiiformes; family Galaxiidae; genus Galaxias; species Galaxias brevipinnis. The sequence goes on from JAVQIZ010079485.1 coordinate 2,559, forward strand.
ATAACCAGCTACAGCTACACGCAGCAATAAGTTCTTGTATTAGTTTGAATTAATTCAATAGAAATATAAAATAAATAAAGAGACCTATTTATTAAATAAAGGTGCTCTATAAAAAATGTATTGCTTCATGAATGGACCAAAAACAAAAAAACAAGGATCCCAGCTAAATGTTTTGTTTGTCTATATTTTTTAATTCTACCAGACAAGACCCACTCCCCCTCACCTTACCTCGGCCATGGCAGAAAACATCCTGGCTGCTGCCTGTGAGAGCGAAACACGGAACGCTGCCAAGAGGATGCGACTAGACGTCTACCAAGCCACCGTGAGTGTGTTGGCAGGAGCCTGCGTGTGAACAGGCCTGTCGTCCTTATTTTGAAAGTGTCTCCTCTGACTCCAGTGACAGTGTGTATATTGGAAAGTGTGTTCAATCTGTTTAGGTTGAGAAATGATCATCTGTAATAGTAGCAAAAATATCTGCAATATTCTATCAACATTAACATATTCTACTGCAGTATCTGTCACTTATATTTCTGTTCTATATTTTTTCTGTTATGTGATTTTTGTTGCACGTAACATTAAAGCAGCTTGTTCCTCATTCTGTTCCTCTTAGGAGGAACCTGCCTGTGTTGATAAGACCAGTCCCAGGGACCAGACTGCTGGGACTCCCTCCAGCTTCTCTATCGCTGCCACAGCTTATGCCCAGGACCAGCTCTACACCAACGGAGGCCTCAACTACACTTACCGTGGTTACGGTACAAACGGCAATGGCCAGCAGGCCACCAGTGCAACCCAGACCAACGGTGATTAACTGTTTAGTGGATCAGATTGAAAAGCAATGTATCCATTCACTATTTGGTTCACACATTTACGTTCTCTGATGCTTTACAAACCCCTAACATGTAAGATGACAAACAACAGATCATTAGTCTGTAATGTGTTTTCAAAATGTTTAAAAGTGGATTTAAAATGTCAAAATATTTATATAATGTATGTTATCATATATAATAATTTACTGTATTATAGATTTGGTTTTATTATAATTCTTGTTATCTGCTTGTTTCCCCCCGTCTCTCCAGGTCCCACCGATCTAAGCATGAAGTCGGTGGCTCCCAACTCGTCCTCCTCCAGTGCCAACAGCCACGGTCAAGGTGGCGGCGGGGGTGGTGCATCAACCCAACTCAGCCCCCCGGAAGTCACGGCAGTTCGGCAGCTCATCGCTGGCTACCGGGAATCTGCCGCCTTCCTCCTCCGCTCAGCGGACGAGCTGGAAAACCTGATCCTGCAGCAAAACTGAGTCCCAGTCTAGGCCAGGCTGTGGGCCAAATCGTTCCAAGACCTTCTCCTGGGCCTGTCTTGTCTGTAATTGGTCTGTTTGTTTTTTTACGATCAGGCATACACATTCAGACAGGATTAAGGGATCCACACAGAGACATAGATTAACGAGATTGAAACTGCAGCGCACAATTGGTATGGTACCATTGACATACTCATACACAGTTTTTTGTATTTTAAAAAGGAGCAGAAATTCTCACAGGCTGAAACGTACAAGTGTGGTAGCCTACTTTATGCACTCTCTTTCCTTTGATCACAGTACCCCTGTCATCTTTAGCCATTTACTCTCCTATTCACTTACACCTTTTCTATGTCCCCCCTTCAAATCCTCTTGGCTGTCATACTTTACTATTAGCTGCAGGACAGGTGATTATAGTTGAGGGACGTTGCTCCCATATGTGCCCGGGGTTCTGGGAGTTGGCCAAAATATACCATTCAGATTTAACTCGCACAGGTAACAGGATTTGAAAGGCACCTCTACTAAATATATTTCCTTCTTTTTCTATTGCATTCCACTATTTTCTCTGGGCAATTAGGGAGGCTCTGAAATTCTTACCATGAATTGCTGCTAACGACATGACTGCCTGCCACTGATATGCTAACCTCAACTGCAAGGAAAAAAAAAAAAAGAAGAAAAATTGTGAGTTGGAAAAAAAGGTTTCACAGTGATGGGCTAAAACGTACTCAGTCCCTCACAACTGTACCTCTTGTTTTGTTGGACTTTCTAGATTTGTATGTGTGTGGTTAGGGTTGCCAAGGGGACAGATACTCTAGGTAATACGATATTTTTGTGTTCTTGCATTTTGAATATTTGTATCAGAAGTGATGTGTTGCTTTATCACATGATTGAACTCTAGAAGATTCTTTAGAGAATCTTGAAAGTGCAAACGCAGGTCACCTGTCAGGGAAAAAAAAGAGATTTGTATATTATTTAAGCATTGAGTCGTAGCCAATGCCACTTGAAACGTAAAGGAAAAAAGGTGCAATATGGAAGATAATTATGGCAAGTTCATGGGTAACGTCATCGATCCCATACCTCCCTAGATTCTTTAATTGCTCTTGTCTGCAGTAAGGCTTTGTGCAGACTGAGGAAGTGTACCTAACACCTACCTCTCCCCTGTTAACATTATGCTGAGAACATGGGAAAACAGTTTTTCTTTAGCTTACATGTGTCCAAGCCTTCCTATCACAGAGAGAAAATTAGATGGCTGATATCAGTAGAACACTCCACTCCCCATGCAGCATTGTAGCTAATTGTTACTTGTTGTCTGTAAATGCTGTTTTCTACCATCACTCGAACCTCATGAATTTGGTACTTTCAGTGATTGGGAAGAATCTTTCAGGTGTACTTGAGATTGAGTAAGAGGACTTGGTGGTATTATGAGAAGTAGTTTTCAAAGACGTTGAAGTAACTTAAGCTTTTGTATTGTAGCTTATGGTTTTTTTCCGGGGAGTTTTACAGAGTTTTGTGTTTTGAGTGGACATGTTAAGATTAAGTACGACTTCAGTCATGATTACATTACGATTAATGTGTAGGCTGCTTGCCTATTCAAAGAAAGGAATATTTCCACATCCTCCCAACAAATCACACCTCTTTCCATTTTATCCATCTTTATATGTCCATATCACCAGAAATCATGTTCTGTAACACAATGTTTTAAAAAGAAGCAAAAGACAATCCTGAAAAGATGTGAGATGGCATCACAGTTTACTCTCACAATGATCTGCCATGGTGTTTGATATGTGTGTGAATCACACTGAAACGCTAAGACGGATTCTAGAGCACACTCTCAGAACAGACACTTTTGCAGGCGAGTAACAGAGAAACACTCAGCACAAAAGCAGCCGTGTGTGTGTGTGTGTGTGTGTGTGTGTGTATGTTGTTGTTGAGTTTGATTTCTCTTCTTTGGTTAATGTTAGTCTAGGTGTTTGTTATCAGTTTCTGTTGTTTGTGTAAGTGGAGTGGCCCTGTTTTGTACAACATTAACTGTGATAAAATCACTCTGTAAGCTGAAACATTCCAAACAGTCAAATATCTTCTTTTTTCTTTTTTTAAGTGCTCAAATCTCAGATACATATATTTCTGAATTTGTCATAGATTTATCAAATTGATGATTTATTTATCATGGTTGTGCAAGCCCTAATGTAACTTTAAAAAACTGCGGTGGTCATCTCAAGAACAAATCAAACTATGATTTTAATTACGATATGTTTATTTGCAGTTGCCATGCCATAATTGGACCATGCTGTTATTCGATTACAAATTATCAATCTATTGCAAGTTTGGAAGCACTTTACAGCTCAGGATTAAGGTAACATAGTACACTTTTTATTTTGGTTCCAACAAAGAATCCAACAGTGATATTTGTTAAACGTTTTTTCTTTTTGGATTACTGATTTCAGTTCAAACTTGCCTGTTTCATATGAACTGAATGGGTACTTAGTGTAAATAGGAGAATCCTGTTTCACACTCAAGTTTGCAATGAAGACAGAAATGTCAAACAGAATTATCTATTCTACTGTAATGAACTATTTTAAGAAATGTTCTTAATATTTTGCACAGTTAGTAAAGAAAGAGGAAGACTTTTCATCCATCTTCCCGCTGTAAAAGATTATCAAGCCGAAATAGCAAGCCTAACAACTAGCTAACATGCTGTTGTTTAAAAACAAACAAAAAACAAAACAAAAAAAGCATTATACACAGCAACTGAAACTGAAAATGTCTTCCTCGTCTCCTCCACTTGCTCTGTGTTTCATAAAAAAATTTTTTTTTGCTACAGTAGCCATACCACTCAATAGGATGCTGCTTCCTACACTTGGTCATCTGTTTTACTGATACTAATGCTGGGTTTATTCAATCAGTCACCTTTTAAACCAACAGCACAGACATTTGCTTGGGGATTTGGACATGATGTCTGAAATCTAAAATGTGATGTTTTAGGTGTGTACAGGAGTTACTGTGACTAATCAAATACATACATTTGTTTTTGTAAAGGCCAATGGGATTTCTCTCTGTATTGACTGGACAATGTAATGTATAGATGTTTAAAAAAGCCCTGGTAGCTTGTGGATTGCTAAAGTGAGTCAGATATATGTAATGTATAGCTGTAAAAAGGGTTATAAAAGAAACATTTCAAACCTTTAATTTTTCTGTGGGTACAGTGCAGCACTGTTTGAAAAAAAGAAATCAAGGTGGTTTCAGCCCTTGCCTGTTTTAACTTATCATTTGGTGGTGCTCTGTATTACTTCTATTGTTATTTATATTATTTTATTTGTTACCCCTAATGCGTAGATCAGATATCGTAGCTCTGTGCAAGGGGGTATCTGTATACCAATGTGAAGCTTTGTATTCTTTCCTTCTGGTTTTTTGGACTCAGTGAAAGTGTGATGTTTACATGTACAGTTTTTCAGAATACTTCTTACTTTGCTTTTTTGTTCTTGTTTCACGCCTATACCCTGATGTGTGTACATTTGCTTAGATATCTTTCTTTTCATTATTTTTTTGTGTGCATTGAATCCAATGCAGATGTGGCCACTTTGACATGCGATGAAGTGCTGTCCACATGGCCAAATTGGGACTTGGTGTGGGTGGCCTATGGTTATGGCTTAGAGCACCTAATTTGGAAATCTTGGCGAGAGGGAGCTTCATGACAGCTCACAGTGGACCATCTTAAGATCAATGATTCAACCACTCAAGCTGAGCAAAAAGGTTTTGGCACAGAAGAGTGTATGTTTGATGGTTGTGCTGACTGTTTTATGCCAACAATTCTTTTTATGGTACACCTTGATCTGTTGTAAAGTTTCCTTAAGTAAAGTAAAAGCCATTCCCCACTCCCGGCCTTCAAAGGGGAACACACAAACCTCAGGAAACGCTGAATCTCTGAGTTTAGTTTTTACTCATTAATCTGTACTGACATGACAGTTATGACTCTGGCTAAAATCATGACAGTTACAGGAGAAGTTTATCATTGTTTTGTAAATTTTTCATTGTGATTTAAAAGTGGAGCTTTTTTCCAGTACCTGTGACTTAATATTTAGTTTTTTGAAGTGTTTATAGGTATGAATATTTATTAATATATGTGAAACAACTAAAAGACAAAAGAAGAACGCAGAACTTGTTTCATTTCTATGTTTCATGCAAAACTGTCCAGGCAGGATTCTCTCTGCCTATTACATATCACTAATGAGGGACCTGTATTTGTTTGGAATTATTGCTTTTTTCAGTGTTGCGTCAATGCTGTGGTACAAGAAATCATTGGTTTATGGACAGAACCAATGCAAAACTCTACCCTCCTGAGATGTCAGTGACTGAATAAAAATGTGCGATGAGCTATCAAGCTGAAACTTGACGTCTTCTTTTCTTTTTTTTTTCACAATTTTTATGCACACATCTAGTGGTCCTAAAAAAAAATTCTAATCTCCTAAAAAACGTTGTCTAATCTCAAATTCTTTGCAAAGTAATATATTTAATATTATTTAATGAGCTTGAACAAAATCCAGTGAGAACAAGGTATTGGTCCACTAGAGAGCGTAGGAACCCAATGGGAAAACAGAAAAAACCTTGAGCTCAGGTTGAAGTACCATGAGTAGCTACCAGGGTGCACTACGTAATACCATTACAATTGAAACCAGGTTGGAGAAAATCCCCACAATGGTGCGGTACACATTTATGCCTAAAATCATTTCTGAAATGTTTGAAACAAGGTTGAACTTCCTTTCGAATCATTCATAGATCATAGGACCAGTTTTTTAATTAAGCTTGTTCCAACATTAAATAAACAATGAAATGTGGTTTTTTAGAAGGAAACATTGAAAAAGATTGCATGGTCAGAAATGTACCAATACATAGAGCAAATCTATAAACCATATGGACCGTATAGACCTACGAAGTCAATATAGGCTAGTCTTTACAGTAAGAATGTGTGACAAATGTTTTTGATCCTCACAATGTCCTCTGCGAGTTGGCTAACCTGTTTGCTGTTCCTGCGCTGGGCCACGCCCATCGTTCTCTCTTTGTTTATTTTAAGGGTCTTTATCAGAGATGAATGTTTGCTTTGGCTGACAACATAGGAAGAGTTCCTTGTATTCCTATAAGCATATTTGCATGTGCAATCACATGCATGATTTATTCTACTTATGGTCTGTCTGGCCCTGTTATTTCCTTCCCCCAGTGCGCACCAAACTATTTTCATGGTATGTCAAAGGAGTACCTTGTAATAGGCAAAGGTCATAGATCAAGGCTATGACAACTCAGGTTGTCTCAGTTGAAACTTGTTTTGGCTGGACTCGTGGCAGGTTTCACAATCCGGCTCCGGAAATGTACCTTGTTATCTTTCCGAGGTGCTCCACTGCTGAGTGCTGAGAGGCTGTTGGAACAGGCTTGATGGGTCTGTTTGAGAACTAAATGTACCCACCCACCCCCATCCCCATTTCACAGTATGTCTAATATATAAATTCTATTTAAGTCTTCACTGGCATTCTGCCTTTTTTTCAGAAATGTTAATGTAACTATGGATAAGTGGAATGAAGATGGAATATTCCCCTTAGTAATTGCACAGACTTAGACATATTATTTAATATGAGACTGACAAGTGTCAGTCTGTAGTACAATAAATGTGTGTTTTCATTAAATTCATTTGCTTGGTTAACTGTTTGTATTAAGTTTTTCTTTTACCAAAGGATACCAAAATCCAGAATGGGAGAATATGTTTGGCTCTGTAAATATGGCCTGTATTAGATAAGTAAGTAATTTTCTGGAATACTTATTATCAGATGTAGACTTTAGAGAACACTGGTATTGACTTTAAAAGTTCCCACTGAGACATGTCCACACATAGAAAGAAGAACAATAAAGATAACAATGCCCAGGTATGACGGCTGCCAAATCATTCTAGGATAGCTCTATTGCATCACATGTTGCTTCTAGTGTTCTATCTCTATGCGTGACACACTTAGCTCACCCTGCCATGTGGCGTGTGCACGTTCCTCCTGCATGCTGATCAAAAAATAGGTCATTGACAGAATGACACATCCTGACAAACAGTTTGATGAACCTGCTGCTCCTGGTGACCTGTACTCTACTAACAAGGCAATATAATGTTAATTTAAGCTTATACAGTCATTCTAATTGGTTATATCAAATTATTTGATCAATTTCAACATACCATGCCTCATGCCACGCTATTAATTAAATGATGGCAAATTCATTCGATTCCAAAGTGCAAACATGGGCATCCTGAACTCTGGTATGAGCTAGTTTTGTCTTTGCCAGGCCTGTACTTTAGACGTGACACAGATTGTCTCCGCTCAACTCCAAATTAATTGATAGAACATCTTGCTAGACTGTTGAACTTGCCATAATTTTCTCACATAACGCCCTGACAACTTCATTGCACCAAAGCCCGGAATAGGTCTATAAAAAGAAAGTGGCCCCGGAGTCCACTTTCATGATACCGGAGTCCCTTACAAAAGAAATGGGTCATCAAGGGTCAGGGCATTTCCAGGACGACTGCCAATCCATCTACCAGAGTAGCCGACCTTTAGGCCCACTCACTAACATAAACATATATCTTATATATTTAGTATGTATAATATTATTATTAATATTTTATTTGTACAGGGGTAACCTATTGAGTCTACGTCTCTTTTCCAGCAGTGCCCTGTAAAGGTAGAATTTATCCGATTTGAAGAACTTAAGCTAATTTTGAAAATTCTGTTGTCCATTTTGGGCCCTCAGCGTGTCCTAAGATTACTGGATGTGTGCTTTCAAAGGCAAGTAAGGTGAAAAGAACTCCAAGTCTGATCTTCACCTTCTTTGTGAGTTCAGGCAAATGCGTCTTAAATGGCATCTTTTCATCTAGTAAAATAGTATTTGTATAGCAACATGCTCAATTTGTGCTCAGTGTAGGGAGCAAATATGATATGCCCTTTAATTCAATAGAAATTTGTCCAGTGAGAAAAGCATATATTTAGTCTTTGACTCATTAAGGATTCATCTCAGATTTTGAAGGGATTTCTGAACACAATTGAATGGCCTTGTAAGGTTTGACATTGCCTGTTCTGTGGACGGTGCACAAGAATAAAGTATGGTAGCATTGGTACAGAAATGTACTTTATCGTCTTTTACAGGCACAGATATCATTAATATAAAGTGTAAAAAAGGTGGGCCAAAAACTTGTGGCACACCATTCTCTACGGCTACAACCTTGGATTTCAAACCCTTAGCATCTATGCACTATATGAAATATGCTATATTGTTCACCTAGTAAAAGTAATGAATTAATACCACTACAATCTTCCAATCCTTTGGTTCTTTAATGTGCTATTAACAGACAAACTCAAAATGTCCCCAAAAATATTCTCAGTCACATCGGCATGCAAAAAAGGTAGCCATGGGATGGGAGTATCCCTTATCTAAGAATGGACTGATGACTATGTGTGCTTAATATAGACCAAGGACATTTTTAGCTACAAGCGGCATACAAAATTGCTTTGCCAAGAATAGAAAACCTTTGGTCAAACTGGACCGGGTTGAGACACGCAGTGTGTGAGAGGGCTGTTTGTGTGTATAAAGGTTATGAATGTTAAAGGCTTTGGAATTCAGGTGGACATGGCCTGTAACTTTAACATTGATGCAAGACCTACTTTAAATTTGGTCTTTCACATGTCCGCTGTACTACAACTGTAGTGATTGTTAGCCTTTTCTTAATCATTTTCATGATCACATGTATGGGGTGTGACTATTTCTACTAGTTTATAACTATAACTATTACATATTTTATTATGTCAAAAGTAAATTTCTGTATAGACCAAAGTATTAGCAATGTTCCATTTGAAACACATATTTTGTGCTGTGTCCAAAGGTTTATTGTTGCAATTGTTATTACATTGGTATAATTGTAATTATACCTGCTACATAAAGTCCGATGATGTGACATTGCTGTTTAATTTCCAGTTAACTATATGGGTGGCACAGACTCTGACTTCAGACACAATATCATGTATGTGCAAATAAAGTGTGCATAACAACTGTTCCAGTACACACACTGAAACCCAAAAAAGCGTCCATGTCCACGGGATTATGGTAGGTAAACATTTCCCCCAAAAAACGTCAGGAAACTTTGTTTGTAATTTTGCTATGTGCTATGGAAGAAACGTATCTTTGTAGAAGGTAGTCATCCATAACAGCTTGTTGTTTTACTAAGACCATTGGTGATATTCTTAGAATTGTATCTGGTATTTCACCCCATACACCAAACACTTACATTTCTATGTAGTTTTTATCTAAGTGCTATAGTACAAACAGAGAACATGAGCATTACCAGTGTTCCCGGTTTGCTCTGTTTATTCCTCTGAACATTACACATTAAATATTTCCTACCCTGGAACATTATGTGAACTGCACAATAAGTTCCCCAACTTCAGAATGTTCCCAAACGGAGGCATTGCTGTGTCACTAATTACAATAAATATAATTAATTGAATATATAATAAATTATTGAGCCCCAAAACTAGAAGCTATTTTCCAAAGCTCTGTATTAACCTTTGGGCTTTCAAGGGTGATTAAGTCTTGTGTACATGCACTATGACCAATAGATTTGTTCTTTAAAAGAAACGCTAGGTAAAAAGGGAACTTGAGCCATTTTGTTTTCAAGAGTAAGCCACGACCTTATCATTTGAAGAGCTCCAAGTCTGATCCACATCTTATTTATACGTTCAAGCACATGGGTCTTAAATGAGATTTTAATCTAGACAGATACCCAAATATTTACACTTAGAAACATGCTTAATTTAGGTACGATCTAGGGAGAACCTACGGTATATCTTATTATCTACCTTTTAGTCCCTTCAATAAAAGCATGTTTAGTCTTCAACTCAAGGTTTTATCATATTCTTAGTTTTTAGTTTGACTATGGTAAATAGAGATCAAACTCAATGTTTAATCCACGTAATAAAAAACATTTAAAATATAAGACTGCTATGTTTTCTTTTTGTGTCCAGCTCAATCAATGCATTCACTTCCAACAATTCCAAAAACAACTTGGGGGACTCTTCCCCCCATTTCCACAAGCCAGTATTATGTATATCCACATCAGCACTTGTCCTTAGTTTAAATCAGTTAATCATTAGTGAACCCAGTTTTAACCTATTCAATAAGTGCATAGATTTTATATTGGTGTGTTTATGAATGTATACTGTTGACTCAATGAGATGAAGCTTATTAATACTCAACCCGACTGTTGAGGCATTATAGATATAGATTAAGAGACATATGAGACTGAGAGGCTTGTAGGCATGACAAGATTGACATTGATCATCAGCATAGAAAATGGCACAGGACAATTGTTTGCATTTGAGAACTTAAGACCTTTTGTGAACAGACGCTGCATGATTATTGCAAGTTAAATTTGGCTCAAGGCCTGTAGAACAATTCCTTATGTTTGAAAATGTAACAGAGAGCGTGTCGTCAATAAACTGCACATAATTAGTAGTAACTGCAATCACTTTTATTAAAACAGAGTCAGTCACTGTTCACTCATCATGGTGGGAAAAACACTAAAAACATTTTTTTTGCATTTGACCGTTGGTCATGAAAAATAAAACTATAATAACATTGAGGAAAAGCACAATTTAATCACTACAGGTATAAAAAAACATCCATCACCTTAAATTTTCAGACTAAACTTAGTACTTTAGGTTTACATGGGTTAGAATAAAGGAGGATATTCGGGTAGGGTAAGATATAATTAGGAAGATGCTGGTGGGTTAGATGTCGGTAGGTTGAATGCTGCTGGAGGGGAGGTAGGTGGAGGGGAGGTAGGCTCAAACTTCCCAGAATCGCTACTTTCACTGAGCTGCCTTTCCCGAAACATCTCCTTGGCAAAACATGTCACCTGACCGTTGGTCACTGTGTAGGTTCCAGTTCTGCAACACAAAAATCATAGGCAAGATAAGAAAGTAGATTAAATGGTCAACTTTGTTCAATAACATACAAAAAAATAAAATAAAATAAAAGTTACTGACGTTTAGCAAATGACAAAGTACTTTTTTTTTTTTTTACTTACTTTTGCTGAGACTCTGGTCCGTTCTGCATACCAGGCTGATGCTGTTTCTGGGCAAAAAAGAATGAGGACCACCAGTGTCCAGAGTCTTGCCTAGGAAGTCCTGCATCATAGGACATTGAATGTAAGAAACCAAGTCACACATGACTTGAAGGCCGTTTTAAAAAAGTGTCTAGACTAGCTTACCTGGATGGTGTGGAATGACCTCCCCAGTGTACTCAGAACTGCCACAAGAGCCATTACTGGAAGTAGAGCCTATGCGCCCTGAGAACAAACAAAGCGTCACATTAAGAATATTATATAAACTATATTGTATCTATAATTGTCTTCAAAGTGAGTATGGCTGACTAGCAATGTTAGGCAGATTTTGAGTTTTGAGTGTAACCAGGTGCTAAAATTGAGGATTAATAATTGCATTGCATTGCATTGCATTATCCAGACTACCTGGGGCTCTGTCACTACCAAACAGTGCTAGTCAGAGATAATGTATACCAACTAGTAAAATGTGATGGTATCTAGAACATTTAACCTCAGACTGATATTTCAAGAGGGCTGGCAACAGTTCTTACTTCTGTAGTAGTCATGGGTGGCAATGAGGGAGCCGCTGGATGGAATTGCTGCCATTTTCTCCGACCGCAAATGCACTAAAAGATGGAATACTTTGAAGAGAAGAGAAAACGGGGTTATCATAAGGCTATCAAAAGTATCTAAACAGTTAAGTTTGTTTTGATGTATAACCATAAAAAAAAGCTTGAGCCTTAATGAAAATCATGTTGGGTAGGCCTGTGTTGTACACAGAAATCCCATAGTGGACAATAAACACTGAATCCAGTCTCAAACTTGAAAGTTTGGAAATACGTGAATTGTAATCACATAATCCAAAACAGAACCATTGGCTGGGGGCAAGTTAAATTGAAAGAATAGTTCAATTTACCATGAATGAACCCCTTGAGTCACCCTCAGCCAGTCAACCAGTTTGGGCCGAAGTTAGTGGGATTCCAGAAACTGTGCTGAGAGTGTGGTTTCCACGGACTCAAATAACTAGAGTGGTTGCCAATGCTCTGTCACATTACAGGGGGCTCTGCCAGAAAACAAAATAAGCCCTGAGCATGGGCTTACTGCGTGAACATGCGTGAATATTAAGGTGCTTAACACAACAGTATGGCTTGGGCCTTGGGGACACACTTTTTTTTTAAGTGCCCTTGAACATTTACTCTCTCTGGAAACGTAATGCGATCTGACAGTCTATCTTCAATCTGGACAGATTGAGGACTAGTTCAAAACAGCAAACATATAAACTGTTGGCCATTTCAAAATGCTATTACCCGGCCGTCTGTAGTATTGTAAAAGCGAGAAACCTAGCAAGTCTCTAATACTACTAGTCAGAAACACGTAGAAAAGCATTGTAGTGCAAAACAATAGATCGCAATACGTTGTAAATAGCTTTTGAATAAATCAGATGAAAATGCTAAGTGTAAGTTTTGTGTGACGGTTTTCCATGCGAATTAAGAAACGAATGTCATGGGTTCCGTTGTAAACAAAATGTCGATTCCTCAAGCCCTGAAATACAAAGAGCAAGCTTCGACGACCTTCATATTTAAAACTAATCTTACCTTTTCGTTTGGCGAAGGATGATTCTGAATCACCAAAGGTGTTTTTTGGTCGGATGGCAAGGCTCGGTGATTTAAAAAATCTTAACAAATATTATGGCCCATTTGTGAACACGATGTCTTCCAGGACCCTTCACGGCCACTATACGTCGTTGTGCTATGATTGGAGTTATGCAGCAGTAGAGACTAACAGGTCGTTTTATAACCATCAGGCATGACGTTTGAGGCACGCGGGCTGGTAATGGGCGGAGTTATGCACGTTTCGGTTACCAAGCTGCAACAAGAGACTTGGGAAACAAAACAAAGCATGCTGGTCATCTAACGTTAACTACAGGGTCAACGGGTGTCCATCAACTCACAGCTGTCGTTGTCAGTATTTGCAGACCAGGTTAATTTTCCTGACAGTGCCTACGTCAGAAAACTGGCATTATAATGCTAACATACCACGGTAAAATTAATAGAGTAGATAGATCACTATATTTTGCACCCTCTCGTCTTGCGTAGAACGGGACCGCTTAAGCTTTGGATCTGTACTGACGCACACGTTATTAACTTAAAACACTCCCCCTCACGTAGCCTTCCCTGGTGGTCTAGTGGTTAGGATTCGGCGCTCTCACCGCCGCGGCCCGGGTTCGATTCCCGGTCAGGGAACAGAATTTTACTTGTTTTTTTTATGTCAAATTTAACCATCGATTTGATACGGGCTAACCTAATTGTTAGGGAAAAATCTAAATTTTTTTTGTAAATTACAACCAAACATTGTTTAACAAATTACAACACAGAGGAAGCCACATCAAAGAATTTATTTGAAAAAAATTACGTATAAAAATACTTATCTTATTTTTTTTTAAGTGGGAAGATATACTGTGGCTTATTATGCTTGCTACTTTAGATAAACCAGCAATACCAGAACTGACATTAAAAGAATTACTGCATTCTGAATTTTGGATTCATTAAGTGTTTAATTGCTGCTATAATATTTTTCAAGTTAGAAATGTTCCATCAAAGTAAAACACAAAAATAATGTGTTAATTAAAAAACGAAATTGTTCATTCATGATACACATCATGTAGGCATGTGGCTGTATTACAAATTCTAATCTTACTAAAGCAAATACAACAGCCCAAAAGTGACTTGTGTTTACATGAGTCAAGAGTGTAGTGACTCCTTGGTTATGTAAGGGAAATATGTTGTGTATTTCAGAAGGGACCATCTTGTGAGGATCTTCTTTCAAACCCAGAATGGTTTTCATCATTGGACCGTTTCACTTTGTCCTGTGCGACAGATTCAAAGAATATAAATAAAGGGTTATGAAATCAATTAAATGTTTCTAACTATGTCAAGGCTTATCAGTTGAATCAAAAGGCCTACATTAGTCAGATGGTATATGTTGAAACACAAGATTGATGAATGAGTCCCACCTCTTCACAAACTCACCTTCACACTACCTACCATGTCTTCAAAAGACTTGAATGTAGCAGATCGACTAGAGGAGAAGATAAGGTCAAGTCTAGGTATATGTCCCTCCATTCTATTGTTGGTATTTGAAAGCATCATGCATGCCTGACAAAATACCTCATAGAGGGCACACTGATGGAGTGGGCCAAAGAGGCGCTGATAGGCCACATGGAGATAGACAGAGGGGGAGACGGCGAGAGAAAAAAGAATAGGAAAGTCATTTCAAGACCATTATTTTGCACAGCCAAACTGAGAGCAAGAAAATCACACTGCACTGTCATACACATATTGACAGTGAGTAGATGCAGACACTTTTTGCCTGCGTAGTTTATGCCTTATTGCATAAAACTACAGAAAAGACAGAAAATATATTTTTTAATTTCTATTTTATAGGTTTCATAGTAACTTATTTACACTACTGAACACTACTGTGCCAGTTCTTACCGTGGGGGGCTGGGTAGGGGCAGGGCTCTACTCGACCGCAGAAAAATGGAAGGAAAGACAGATGTTAGATTTAAGCACAAACAGTGTCACCCACCATCGGCTCTCCTTTACACCGAGTCGATAGTGAACGGAGGATTTTTCAGCTGTATTGGTTTGATTGGATAATAATAGCTGATGTTTTCCCAAAGACAAGGACCAAGATAATAGGCCCTTAAACTTTATCATGCGTCCCCTGTAAGAGGTAAGAACCTCTCAGGGGATTTCAAGATAAGGGGAAGGGGGGGTTCTTCTGGACATGGAAGGGAAGGATTTTCGAATGTGGAATTTGACACTGGGCCCTTAACTTTAACAGACAGCTTGTTTAGATGTATCATTGGCCACTGCCTATGTATCACCTGGAAAACATTTGTCTGTGTACATGTTTTCCAGGGATTACAGAGCGATAAAGGAGCTGGGAGGATTAAAATGAATGATTCACTGGATTAGGAGAACAAAGAATGGATTGAAATAGTGGACACGCTTAGATTACAGAGCACAAGGTTAAAGTATATGAAGAACAGTTTGTGAGAGAAAGATGACGTGGGCATTCAAGGCAGTAGGGTGCACATATGTATAGGGGTTGTAGTTTACAGAGAGACAGTAGGAAGTACCTCATCTGTTCAAGTCGTCTGGTGATTGCCACGCCTGCGGAGGACAGAGCAGCAGAAGTTGCCTGGCCTGCCTGGGATAGAGTGTCCTGGGTCCTCTTGTAGCTAGAAGCAGAGTTTGTTTTTCATTCATAATGTACATCACTGACCTAAAATATAATCTCAGTGGAGCAATATCCTGCCATTACTTCTAATAATGCATTTAAAAAAAGAGATGTCGTCATACTTGGATCAGTGATAATATTTACTCTTCCAGGCATGTTTTTCCATCACATTCCGAACCATAATACTTTCAACTGACAGAATTCTGTGAAAAAACTTTGCATCAAAAGAGGGAGATACACAGACAAACGTGTGTGGGCTCAAAGTCAACGAAGACATGCAGAGAGTATTTTAGGGAAGAATTGACACCAAGCACTGAGAGACACACACCAACACCTAGGTGCATGCCACTGAACCATCTAGGCCAGAGACTCACGTTTGGTCATTTTGTTGTCAACAACTGAGGACATTGCGGGGGGGGGGGGGGCCCCCCCCCCCCCCCCCCGCCCCCCCCCCGCCCCCGCGCGCCCGGGCGGGGGGG
>JAVQIZ010079486.1:0-10159 GCA_036023535.2 Galaxias brevipinnis
GTGTGTGTGTGTGTGTGTGTGTGTGTGTGTGTGCATAGTCTATCAACGTGCATGTTTATCAATGTTTGCCAGTGGCACGTTAGGGTTCAGGATAAGGTTAATGATAGGGATCCTAATAAGCTGAATGATCTTGCATTACCATAACAGTAGCGTTTGGGGAAACAGCCATGGACTGAAGTACCCTTTGATAAGAAGTTCCTCTTTATGTGCATCGGAAAACAGAAAGGGAGAGAACAGAAAGAAGAAGGAAAGGAGAGGGGAAAAAAGGGAAGAACTAGAGGCTGGGAAAAACATTTTTGTCGGGCTTTACCATAGGTTTAGGCCAATTTTAAGATCAAAAACAGCAAATGAAACAAACAAGCATACTAGATTCCAGAATTAAAAAATAAGACTTCACGAGTTTGCAGGCTCTTAGATTCACAGCACCTTCCCCAAATATCATTGACCCCTAGTAAAGAACATACCAGGAGAACCAACTCTTCTAGAGCTCCAGTCAGGAGTGTCTCTCTCTGCCCAGTAGACGTCTCACACGCTCGCCTTCCACATGCTGAAGGAGAACACTGCATGCGTAGATAAACAATACATGCACAGATATACACATACGGCTCGGCGTGTGTACGTGGCTGCGTGTGTGTGTGTGTGTCGGTGTAATCTCCCTGGTAAGCGATGAGCTGTGGACGGGCGTTTACCGGCTGACCAGTGACCAGCTGATGGATTGAGATTGGGCCGCTTTCGGCATGCGTAGGATTTATGGGTGCTCTGACGCCGCTTGGCTCATAAATCCCAGCCCTGGCCTGGAACAATGGGATGGCCTGGGAACAGGGTCCGATTCTACGGAGCTCTCCTGGGGTTAATGGGGCCTGGCTCTCTCCTCCAAACAGCTCAGGAAGGAGCACTTACCCTATTTTATATTTAAGATTTGAAATTATGATGTTTTGACATATGTGTTATAAACCGAGCCCCGCCATGCACAACTATACATCAGCTTCCATCTATGGTATAATAGTTGTTTAATCCAAATAATTATTCAGATAAATAGCAATGTGCATTAAATAAAAAAATATATTTTTATGATTATTTCCAAAATTGCTCCAGTTGATTTCCATACAAGGATTTCCTCCACCGTGGTTGGCTGATATTCCCCTTCTTTGGGAAACCAGCTGGACCGATTTCACACCAGCATCTCAGAAAAAGAGGGCAAAATCAATGGGATTCATTTCTACATAGTTGGGGAGCAAACTGTCTGAATATGTTTGTTCGTGGGGAGGATGAAGGGGTGTGTACTACGCTCTAAAAAATATTCTTCAGAGGTTCTTTTATTAGTCTTAATAGTTCTGCAGAACCACTGGTGTTTGCAGAAACGTTTTGAAACACCAAATGGTGATTTAATGGTTCTGCGTATAACCCTTTCCTATAGGAACCATTCGAGGTTCCATATGGAACCAAGAGTTCTTACACATGTAACCCCTCACGGATCCCATATGGATCCATAAAATATAATGATCCCATATAGAACCATTTAGAACTATATTTGGGTTTAGAACCATTTAATATTAAAGTTCAACATAACACCTTAAAGAGTTCTTCATAGAACCAGTCCACACTATTCAGAACCGTTGGTATGAGTTAGAACCAACAGTACTTCCAGAGGTTCAACGAATTATGCGCCACTTCGGAGACGAATGGGATTCTCAGTCACAGGTCCTGAGGAGAATCCGTTATCTATTCAATGAGAATACACGTTTAGTGTTTGAAATATTTTTATTCATTTAAATCTCATTAGTTTTAGCCATTTACACTTGTTGGAAATTGTAACTTAAAAACGTCCCTAAACATCAGAAAATATGTGTGTTTTGGTGAATGAGTTATAACTGCCTTTTAGTTTTTCTGTAGGTGTTACAATTGAATATTATTGAACTGTTTTCCCTTACAATTGATATTCCTATGTTTTGAACATTATGGGTTATTTTGTATTTTGCATTTCAGTACAAATGTTGAACATTGCACTAGTAATAATTAACTAGACAATTTACAGTTTTCATATGTAGCCAAAATAGATTTTTGGTATGGTGCTTTATTAAACCATGTAATATTGTGCTATAGAACCAGTTCATATTTGAACATGGGGCCATATAGAACCATTTGCGGTTCTAATATGGGGCTATATGTAACCATTTGGAGTCTCAAAGTGGTTCTTTATGGAACCATTTGCGGCTGTGATGTGGTGCTGCACGAAACCATTAGTGAGACAATAAGGCCACATAATACAAGGTTCTGACATGGTTCCACAAATAACCATATGAGGTTCAACATATTTCTCTAGCTAAAATCCGTTTGGATCTTGAAAGGTGTTATGAAGAACCCTTTGACAAAGGTCTACATGGAACCATCGGAACTAGTGCCATATGGAACCAAACAGTGGTTCCCCTATGATAACGAACCGAAGAATCCTTTCAGGTTCCGTTAATAACCTTTATTTTTTAGAGTGTATAAATGATCACCTATCGAGACAGTTTATTTTGGTGCACATTAAAAAACATAGGTAATGTCAGAAATATATCCAATACATTTTGAATAACTTGAAACAATGATGATAATCGTATGCTAATTGTTGTTATTGAATCAAATTATTTTTATCAAGCAGGAAGTGTTCACGTGAATTATTGTATCACCTATGCAAATGGTTTGCATATGGAGTGCAGACATGCAGTAATTCATTGTTCAAAGGTTAAATTGCTGTGACAAATTATAGGATTTCATTTGCTTAAGTGGTATTAGCGTATATATCTAGTTATATGGCTGCAGGCCAGAACATAGACGGTCTGTATTTTCAGTTCCGTAATTGACAAGGAATCAAGATCAATTTGTCTTGATCAGAGAACGAAGTCACGTAGCTGGAGGAAAGGACAGACACAGTCTTTTATGAGATGGAAAAGAGGGGAAGGAAGAGAACAAGGAGTAGAGAGAGAGAGAGGAGAGAGAGAGAGAGGAGAGAGAGAGAGAGCGAGAGAGAGAGATTGAGTGAGTGGATGAGCGAGAGAGACAGAGAGAGAGAGACAGAGAGAGAGAGACAGAGAGAGAGAGAGAGAGAGAGAGGGAGAGATTGAGAGACCTGGGGAAGAGGACTTCTTGTGTTTTGGAGCTGTGATTTCGATGAGAGAGGAGGCTGAAGTGGAACGAGACTGTGGCGCAGTGTGAACGGTGTGGGCTACACTGAAAGAGAAGAGAGCAGAAAGGTATAGAGGTGAGCGATCAGGATGGAGGGAGGAGGACGGAGGTGTGTGCATAGCGGAGGACGAGTGGCGGGCGGCAGGGCCCCCGTTGTTTACGACGTTCCCGTCACGTCCCGTCTCTCCGGGACAATCAGGGGATTAAGTGTTGAGGAGCGCGCTGGGGAGACGGACGCAGTCGCATGCCATTACTCACTCCCTGCATCACAATTAGTGCAAATGGCGCATTACAGGGAAATTATCATCAATATGATATTAACAGACGCCGGCTAAACCAATCAGGCTAAAAGTGCTTATTCCTCTGTCTCCGCGGGCAACCAGAGAGGACTCTGGAGGAGGAGCGGTGCCCTAGGTGATGCCCCGCCATTGTCCTATGGTCCAAGTCTAGTCTGTTCAGGAGTCATGGCGGGTGAGACTACACAAAGGGGTGTGTAGTTTTATTTTGATGTGTGTGCGGCCTGGGTCAGGGGCTTGATGGAAGAAGTAGATAGTGGGGTGGAAGATAAAATGAGATGTTGATGATGAAAAATGTACACACACTCTCATTTGTTCATCAAGTCTCACAACATATCTCCAAAACGGTTTGGACTTGAAACAATCTTCCGCAGTAAAGTATAACTGAATAAATTGGCCTAATTATTAATTGCTCACCGATAACTGTGGCAGCAGGCTTATTCCGTGGGCTGGTTTGGATTTTATTACCTCAACATCGTTTGGACGATACAGCTCTAAAAAGAACACAATCTCTTCCGCTGACAGAAATATGGAAATCAACAGGAGACAAACGGCGGGGCGTTTTGTTAATAGCCGGGGCCAGAAGGGAATGGCCATCTCCCCCCATAAGCCGCGCCGTATATCTCACTTCATTTGGCCCAGCGCCGCGTCAGCAAAATAAACCAGGGAAATAGTAATAATGTGTGGCTATCTGCATAAGAAGGAGTAATGAAGGAGAGAGGGAGGCGCACAGTGGAGCCAGGCGGTGAACACAACCCCATGTTATCATTTAATAATCCACACACACCTATGTGGGATGGTAACCCCTGGAAAGCAAGTCAAGCACTTTTAGATTCTTCTTCCCTGTCGTATCAGGGAGGTAGGTAGTGCTCCCCTCCGACCAATCTCCATGATCCCTGGATGCCCGATTTAAGCCTGACTCTCCCCTTGCCATCCACAACATGCCCGAGCTGTATGGCCAGACATTTTATTTTTAGCTTGACATCTGACAGGCAGGCCGGTTGCTGGTGTATTTCATCAGATCAATTAGTGCAATTGCCACGGCGCACCGGGCCCTCGTCACCACGGAGACTGACAGCGGACACGGAGGTTTCCCCCCTGGCTCTGGTTTTCATTCTGCCAACGTTTGTCTTTCCGTCGGAAACGAGAGGCGGAGAGTTGGCCCTGGCCTGGCGGCTGGTAACAATCGGTTGCAGCACTCTTTCGTCAGGGGATGTGGAGTGAGCAATACGCCGGCCGGGGCTACCTCATCCACAGCCGCCCCCTCCCTGCTGCTGAGGGGAAGGGATGTGTCACCTCCGGCACACCCGGTCCGAGGGGCCCGGCAGACCACATCGTCGGGGGGGGGGGCGCTGTCAGTCAGCTTCACTTAGCACAGAGTGGTGAGCTGATTTGCTGGAATGCATAAACCTCCAGTTGATCTTATCGAAATGTGTGTGTTCTTGATTAAAAAGATCAATGGGAGAAACTGCTATTGGGAATAGTAAAAGAGGTAGAGGAGTAGCTTGGTGTGTATGTGGGTGTGTGTGTGTGTGTGTTTGTGCGGTGTGTGTATGGGTGTGTTCGAGTGTCGGAAAAGAATATGTGCTAAGCAACCAATGATCCTGGTCGGCCTGTTCAAATAGCAGTGGCGTGTGTGTGTGTGTATCTGAGGGTGTGTGTGTGTGTGTGTGCGTGAGAGTGTGCTCACGTAGGAGAGCCTGCCCGCGTCTGGGCTCGGTGGCAGCCCGGCTCATTTCACAGCTGTATGGGGATTAGGTGGTGGAGTGCGGTGGGCTAAGCTGTCTCTTTTATCTCATTCAAACATGTTGCTAATTCAGCAGGGAGCGGCTGCCGCAGGAGGCCGCGGCGCTAAGCGCTGTATCATTCTCCCCGCCGTGAATAAACCGCCAGTCCTAATCCCCAATCAGTCGCCGTGACACGGATTATCACCCGCGACACGCGCCGCGACCCGGGAGAGGGGAGTCGGGGGAAAGGAGGCTGGGAGAGGCAGAGGGGGGGGAAAGTCAAAATATTCATTGAGAACGAGCCGCTCATTGACAATTATTTGGGAGGACGGCCGCCATTAAGGGGGATAATATCTTCATGGCGGCCCACACGAGTGACCCGAAACGCTCTGAAACACAAGTGGAACGCTGACAGAAAAACACACACAGATGTAAGGATGCCTCCTCCACTGTGCCTAGGGTCTCCCTTGTCTTTTCTTTGTGTGTGTGTGCTCAGTGTCCTGTGTGGCTGCGGGCGGGCGGTGCAGATTGAATCGCTGGCCCTGAGGGCTGCATGCACACCAGGGCTGCCTGGGAGGCTCCAAACAAGACCCCGGAGATCACAGGCCTTTGTGCATGTGTTAACCCTGACACCCTCCTCTGTGGTACCGCCAGAGGATCTCTCTATCTCTCTCTCTCCCTCTCTCTCTCTCTCTCTTTCTCTCTCCATACCTCTCCCTTTCTCTCTCTCTTTTTCTGCCCCCTCTCCCTGCGTGTATGTGTGTGTGTTTACTTGGGAGTTAATTGAGTTCTAATTGCCATAACACGGTGTGAAGCTGAAGACCAAGCTGTCGCCAGGGAAATATCGCTAACGTCTATAGAGACGCCCGCCGGGCATTGTGGGGAGGGAGGATGTCACAGCCGCTCAACCTCAATGGGGGCTTATGAAAACAAAGCTCGCCCCTTCAATAAACACATTAGGCCCGTGTTGTTCTTTGGTTAGATGGCACGGCTCAATCGTCCAGACAATAAGGACGGAGTCAGCACCGGCGCATTCTCTTCATTAATCCCATCCCCATCGACATTCATCAGCTGCTGCTGGTGCTTAAAGGTAGATGGAGGGATAAAGATGAAATACTTACGGCCCGGCTTTATGACCGGGTACAATGTGGGGGGGAGAACTGATGTCTCCATAAAAACAAAGCAGCAGAAAATCAGATATGGAAATAGGCCGGGGCTGAGGCACTTCCGCCTGACGGCAGGGCTCATGTTGCTACAGCGCTGCATCAATTGTCAATGGCATGAAAAAGTGATGAGATATTGATATAGCCATCAAACCAATGTTTCAAAACATGCCATATCATCACCCCAGGATGAGATGAGGAAACGCTTCACCCTCTGCCATGGGTGTGGCGTTGCCACTTAGCGAAACGGAGTGTTAGTTTGAGATAAACAAGTTAAACAAGTATGACTGTCAAAGGCATGCGCGCTTAGCCGTTACTGAACCACGGTAGTATGGTATTAAATACAATGTCATTTTGATGCATTTTAGACCAGACTCTTTTAAAAATAAAACAATAAAATTAAACAAATAAAAGTGTTTTCATTGAAAAAGTGATTTTGATATGATATTCATTATGCATAGGATAAAAATATTATAAGGGCAATAATAATGCATTACTATCAAAGCCATATGTAACACCTGCCCCATCATATCCAGCCTCTCCCCACTTTTTGATTGATCCATAAAACCAACCAGTTAACTCTGTCAGAGCAGATAAATCAACCAATCACATGCATGGGTGTGTTTAATCATGAATTAGTCTAATGCATATCTCCTGCTGTTTGGGGAGTTTTACTGCTGACACACAAAATACACACACACACACACACACACACACACACACACACACACACGGGCAAACACGAACACACAGCAGCAGCAGGGTAATCTTCCGCCCCATCAGTGCGTTAACTCTCTAATTGAGTGAGTTGTAGGACTGGAGGAGATAGGGAGTACGACTGAGCCTGGAATCCCAGGGCCTCTCACAGCAGGGACTGGGAAGCCCCCCGCAGTGCTCTCTCTCTATGTCTCTTTCTATGTCTCTTTTCCTATGTGTCTCTCTCCCCTCATTATTTCTCTCTCTCTATTTCTCCGTCTCTCTGTTTCTCCCTTAATTCTTGCCATCTCTGCGAGTGTCTGCTCATCATCATTATCATTATTGCTAAGCTTAATTGTTAGACAAACAACAGCCTGCAACCATGTATGTGTTCTTACGTGAACCTCTGTGGGTATGTGTGTGTGTGTGTGTGTGTGTGTGTGTGTGTGTGTGTCTGTGCTTGTCTCTGTGTGAGTGTGTCTGTGTGTGATGGACAACAAGGGCAGTGACAGCAGAGGATGACAGAGACTGAGCGGCAAAGCAGCCGTGGAAATCTAGTCAAATCCCCCCCACATCCCCTCTTCCACTGGGCCGATCCCTATGAAATGGAATCATCTTTTCTTTCTCCCCCTCTTCATCTCCCTCCATCCTTCTTAACCAACCCTCCTCATCCAACCTTCCCAGCCCCTTGCCTCCCCCGGTCTCACTCCATCCTTTTCTTCTAAGCAGACATGATTCCCGTTTCGCTCCATTCTCCTGGCACGGAATCTTCTTCTTCTCTACGATTTTCAAAATGTCGCCAAACTTTTTTTCTGACAGAACCTTCTTCCTGGGGAAAAGAAAGAGGTAAACAGGTAAACCACAGAGAAAGGCGAGAGAAGGAGGGAGCGAGGGATGGAGAGACAAAGAGAACGAAGGGGGAGCTAAAGTAAGTGGTCAGCAACACCACGGGCGTCATAAATCAGATTTCCCACAATCCCCTGCGGAGGGGCCCTCCGCTCGGCCCTGCGCGGACACGCTCAGCGGGGCGCAGCGCATCGATTGGCGTCGCCACGGCGATGCTGAGTGCGCCGGGTTCGGAGGGCGAGAGGGGCGAACGGGGAGGTGTGTGGGGGGGCTTGAGGAGAGGAGGGGGGCTGGGGTATCTGCTCACAAACAAGTCTGCCTCAGCACCTGCCTTAAACAGCAAGGCAAACCTGGGAGGTTGTGTGTGTGTGTGTGTGTGTGTGTGTGTGTGTTGGCTTAGGTATGAGTCGCACACTGCCGTGGATGCTGAGTGTTGACGTTCATATTTGCACTGTTGTTCTTGTGCGTTTCTGTTTTTTGTGTTTGTTTGTTTGTGTGCGTGTGTGTGTGTTCATGCGCAGCAGAATGTGCAGACGCTGGGGTAATTTCCTCCCATCAGCACTCAACACCCCAAACCCACCCCCCGCCCCTCACCAGAACATATACTGCCCACTCACCCCAGAGTAAACACAGGGGGAGGACAGAAAATGCAGGGCCAGTTCCAGGAGGGAGATGGAAAGTCTAAGTAACGATAAGGAGAAATTCAATAGTGATCATCTCCACTTTGGAGCTGCCTCCGTCTTGGCTGGGGCTGAGGAAGAGGCCTAGCCACTTCGGCCACAACTGCCTCTTTCCATGTCTCACTCTGCTGGCAGGCAGCGACGGGAGCCACCCGCGCCAGCCTCTCTCTCTCTCTCTCTCTCTCTCTCTCTCTCTCTTTCTCTCTCTCTCTCTCTCTCCAATCCTCATCCCTCTCTCCTCTCTATCTATCCAACAGTCTGTCCCTACCTTCCACTCTCCTTGCCTCTCCCTCTCTCGCTCTCACTCTTCCTATCTCGCTCTATCTCCCTTTCATAAATTTCATTAAGGGAGGAATCCCATTAGGTCTCTCTGCGGCCCTGCCTCCCAGGGTTAACCACTTTGCTTAGCCATGTAAATTCAGAGCTTAGTCAGGCCCCGTCTCCATACGGCCACCACTGGGGGCACGTCCATCCGGACACATTAAACGCTATCTAAGGATATGGCCACGTGTGTCTGTGTGTGTGTGTGTGTGTGTGTTAGTCTATGTGTATGTTTGTGTGTGTATGTGTGTCTGGCAAAGGATGAGAGGCGTGCACAAGCCCTCCCTGCCAGATTATGTGGATAGTGATGTGGCTGTATGTGCACATGTGCATGTATTACCCCTTCTCTCTCTGTAGGCATGTTTTCCAGGCGGTGGCGTATGAGGAGCGCTGTGAGGCCACTTATCTCCAGCAGGCAGGTTTCTCACCAACTCACCGCTGGCCCGCAGTCTCACAGGTCCCTCCATGAGACTCCTCCAGATCCGCTCCATCCCCCCCTTCTCGTCAGGCGTCAGGCCCAGGCACGAGCACACGCACACGGGGAAGGTTCACCCTGCACTCGGCCGGGCTCCGGAGGCACTCCCAGAGGCTTAGCTCCAACCTTCCAAACGGGGCGGAGCACCAGAGGCTCTGCCAGAGATCTCCTTCCCTCTTCTCTTTCTCTGAGGTTTAACTTGGAGGCTTGTTTGTGGAGGCAGGGTCTCGTCGTTTACCGGGGCATAAAGCACTATGGAACAGGCCAGAGCGTTCCTCCACACATTCCTCCTCTGTTCTTCTCCTTTTGGAGCCTAGCCACACGAGAACGTGTGACGATAACGCGCAGGGGGTCAAAGAGCGAGCGGAGGAGACGGACAGAGAGCGTTTATGAGGTTAACACCGGGGCCTCTCCGTCCCTATGCCTGAGGCTGGAGGACCACCCCCTCCCCCCCCCCCTCCCGTTCATCCATGACTCCAGCCGCGGCTGCCTCTCTGCCGCTGTCCTTCAGTCTATTTTTGGAGCGGGCTGTTTTACCTTCTCCCCGTTCAGTTGTTTCCTGATCGACTACGGGCCTGATCAATGACTGGCACTGGCTGGAGACCGGGCTGACCCAATACTGGATCTATAGCATCCCCATTCCATTCCGTCTATCCCTTCATTCCCCACTTCTGTTTTTGTCTGTGTCTGTGTCTGTCTCTCTCTCTCTCTCTCTCTCTCTCTCTCTCTCTCTCTCTCTCTCTCTCTCTCTCTCTCTCTCTTCATGTGTCCCTCCCTCCCTTTCTCC
>JAVQIZ010079542.1:0-31603 GCA_036023535.2 Galaxias brevipinnis
ACCTAAAGCTGCCCCGATCATATTTAGTGGTAGTGAGACGGAGAAGGACAGCTGTAAAGGCATGTGGGGCTACACAGTCTGCACTGAGGTGCTGACAGATCTGTGTGTGACCATGTGTCAGGCTTAGCAGCTGACCCAGTGCTGCCTTGTGTTTAATGGCCCATATGTTCTACATGTTGTGTGTGTGTGTGTGTGTGTGTGTGTGTCCATCTTTCTGATGTTCTGCGCCTAGTGTATGGCCAGTGTTGGGGATCTGTGTGTGTGTGTGTGTGTGTGTGTGTGTGTGTGTGTACCATGTGGCTGAGGTGCTGGGCCCAGTGTATGGCCAGTGCTGGCTGAAGGCCGTGTTTCTCTCCTCCTCTCAAGGTGCTCAGTCCGTGCTGCACGATCATCCTCAGTTTGCCCGACGTGCCAGGCCTGCACAACAACACAGAGGAGGGGCACACCTCGGACGTCACACTACAACATCAGCACATCCTCCAGCAGAGAGAAAAAAAGAAACCCACAGACACAGAGAAAGACAGAGAAGAGAGAGGGGGACAGACGCTGACTGTAGACCGAGACTCGGGGCCTCGGGGGCAGAGGTGAGGGGACACTCACAGGGCTCGGCTGTGGATGAGGCTGTAGACGGCCTCCCACCACTCCCTCTGTCTCTCTGTGGAGAGGAGCCGCAGCAGGGGCAGGGGCAGGCAGCGCGGCTCCAGCTGGTTCCTCTGGCCCCCTCCTCCTCCTCCTCCGCTGTTACTGTTGATGTTGGCTGTCTCCTGGAGCTGGGTGTGGCTGCAGAAGGCCACCCCGCACACAAACACCTGAGGGGGGGAACGAGGCAACAGGTAAGCACAAGTTGATTTTACAGCATGCTTAATTGCATAACCATAAATGCACACCGCCCATCCACACACCTGTCTAGGAGAAAAAAAACAGACCAGATGGTATTGCAGATGCATATACACAGAGGACGTCTAACCAGTTTACATAACACCAAACACATCCTCAGGGCCTGCTGGTTTTTTGTCTCAGAAGGACACTGCCCTGTGTTAGTGGACGTTGTGGACCTGAGTAGGCCTGTCCGTGGGGCTCACCTCCAAGTCCAGCAGGCAGATGGACTCGGGGGCGTTGGTGTCCAGCTTGGAGGTCTCCAGGGTGAGGCGGGGGAACAGCTGCTGGAGCCAGTCGCGCACGCCGGGCCTCTGGGCCAGCAGGATCCACTGGAGCCCCAGCCAGCTGAGGTGCTGCAGGTCCCCGCCGTGGAGCAGCACGGAGCCTGCATGAGCGGAGGGGGAATCAGTCAGTCAGACAACAAACATTTCTGTCTCCAATACTACAAAGGAGTTAGGAAAGGGTATTTGCATAGGATGGCCAAAAACCACAAATGGCCTAGATAAATAGATCGTTTAGCGTTGTGCTACTCCACTTCAGATGGTAATAATAAGACTGAACAAGGTGACAAATGTACCTTTGTCCCATTTGATGAGGTCTGAGATGTCCGGGGCCTGGGCGCTGATGGTGCGGATGTCGTCGCTGCCGAGGAAGGAGGCCCCTGCTGAGACCTGGGGCCCGTACAGCATGCTGAATAGAGAGCCCTGCCCACTGCGGTTCCCAAACACCTCCACCACCTACACACACAAAACATTTCACTTTTCACAGACAGACAGTCTTACACTTGCGCACCTAATTCAAATTTTTTACCACAACCAAATCAATTGACTTATGTAAGGATCAAGTTGTCCTTGAGGCCAAAGGCATATTTAAATCATCAGTTCTAAACGTGGACCCGTTGCACTGACCTGTTTGGTGAAGGTGTGGACGTCACTGCTGAGGTTGAGCAGCATGTGACCTGCCTGGCTCTGTCTGTCATTGGCCAGCAGCTCCAGAGGCTGAGGCAGAGCTTGGTCTCCTTTAGAAACCCTGGCCTTGGGTCTGGGCACCTGATTGGCAGACAGAATAAATATATTATGCAGCAATGTCTGAGAAACCCTTAAAATGTGTGTGTGTGTGTGTGTGTGTGTGTGCATGTGTGTGTGCATGCGTGTATGTTTGTGTGTGTGTAAAATTGGTTCACGTGCATGTACTTTGCGCATGCATCTGTTCAGGTATAAATGTCATGTGTTTCTATAAATAAGGGAACGTGTGAGCGCCAAGGATGTGTTTATCTGAGTATAAATGTGCTCCGCGTCAGCGTATACGCATCTCTGGGTGTATACGTACACGTATCTCTGTGTGTACGCCAGTTTAGTACCTGGTACGCCAGCAGGTAGCAGAGGGCGGCCAGGTCTACCACAGCCCTCCACTCCTGCTCCCTCTCCTGGGCCATCTTCAGCAGCAGCGTGCCTGTCTGGAGGTAGAGGTGGGCCCTCATCTCCGCAAACACCTCGCTCAGCTCGTCCGCCACGCTAGTCGCCGCCTTGCTCAGGGACTGCATGGCCTGGTCAAAACTGGGTGGCGAAACAGAGAACAGGACGCAAGGGAAAGAGAGAGATAGAGAGAGATAGAGAAAGATAGTGTTTAGAAAGGAGGTTAATCAGGTATATGTGAGGTTTTGACATGCAAGGAAGGCCACCATCATCGACAGGGATCATCACGGGGAGCCCTGAGGGCCACACACACACACTCACACACACACACACACACACACACACACACACACACACTCTCTCTCTCTCCCTTTGCCACCACACCTTCTCAGTGCCTCCAGACTTGGCTGTAGTCCTTTCCCAGACAGGGTGATTCTCAAGAGGCTGCAGTGGGCCAATAGCAGGTCCCGCTGGTGCCGACGACACAGCTTCTCGTTGGACGAGACGCTTGGCTGCGCCAGGTACTCCTGTGAAATGCAGGGGGCAAATGGCAACAGAGTTCAGGCCGTGTCAAACACCTACTCCCACAAAGGAACATGTTGACTGCAACATACACGCGGACTGGGATGGCAGCGGGAAGTCGAGGTAGCAAAACAGAGGCTCAGACACGAGACTTTCCCAAACCATGCAAAGGT
The DNA here is from genome assembly GCA_036023535.2 of Galaxias brevipinnis. Taxonomy (NCBI): domain Eukaryota; kingdom Metazoa; phylum Chordata; class Actinopteri; order Galaxiiformes; family Galaxiidae; genus Galaxias; species Galaxias brevipinnis. The sequence goes on from JAVQIZ010079542.1 coordinate 2,990, forward strand.
AACACAAATAAGCAATGACGTGACCCTCATTTGCATGGCCAGTCTGTGCTGTGCCAAATCAGTGCTCATAGTACAGCCCTGTACTGTACAGTGCTGGAACTTGCCCTCTCTTAACCTGCACAGGGTGCAGTAGCTTCTGCTCTACCCATATAACATACTGAGATACTGCCCAAGGATCAGCCTAGTATGCCCGCTACACTGTACCGAGTCCACTTCAGCTATATGTCAACAACATTACAAAGTACTAGCTAGCTACTTCCTCCCCGAGCAGCCCCACTACTGACCTCCAGAGTGAACCCTGTCTGGGCTGAACGTGAACCCCCTTATAGAGCTGGTTGTCCTAGCTACATCCTCCCCGAGCAGCCCCGCCCTGCTGACCTCCAGAGTGTGGACCACCACGCGGTGCCAGTCCAGGCTGTGGCGGAGAAGGCCCCTCTTCTCGGCGGCCACGCAGTGCTTGACGGCCTCCTCCAGCCGGCCGTCCTTGCTGTAGAGCTGCACCAGCTTGACGTTGACGTGGGCGTCCCCCGGCCTCAAGGCCAGCTCGGCCTGCAGCAGGTCGTACAGCTGGTTCCAGCCCTGCTGGCCCTGGCCGCTCAGCAGGCGCTCCTGGAAGACCCAGGGAGGAGGAGGAGGAGGAGGAGGAGGGGGGAGAGTGTGAGATCGACCCGAGCCATGAGGCGAGACGGATTACGTGACATGAGGCGGTTTGGCCGCTGAGGGACGGGTGCCACCAAAGTGTGAGAACAATATTTCTACTCCATTGCCCGCAGCAGCCTGGGGTAAGAGCGGGAGGGAAAGGTGATCCATGCACAGAGGGGGATAGAGAAAAGCAGAGAAACTACCAATCAGAGGGGATTGGCAAAGGAAGGAAGACAGGAACATGGGACTACATAGAGAAAGATGAGACCACATGGTTACTGGGGGGGGGGCCCTTAGGAATGAAGCCAACGAGAGTTGGAACATGGAAGGAATGGCAGTTAGGGACACAGGGTAAAGGAACAGCTGGGGACAGTTGTGAGTGAGACAGCTGCTTGGTGAACAGACACTCTAGTTTAAGGTGTGTGTGTGTGTGTGTGTGTGTGAGTGTGTGTGTGTGTGTGGCTAAACACGTGGAGGACATGTGTCAGTGTGGGCCTCAGCCTTGTTTAAGCGGCGCCCAGGCAATCCCTTTAAACGACACGTGTCATAGCAACACCGACAAGCTTGTCTTTGGCCTTGATAGTGGGCCTGGCCAGTCACTCCAGGCCATAACACTAGACTTTTCTTTGCCGTGCAGGGAAAGTGGAAAAAGGGTATGAGTCCCTGTTGCAAGGCAACACTTCAGCTACTTTTGGGCATTCTGAATGGAAACCATTGCAGTTTACCGCAATCCTCTGTGTTTTGTAAGTGCGGACAGCTTTAAAACTCATAGCTGTACACTTTAGAAGAAGATTTGGATGGTTTTCTGTCGGTGATAGGAGAGAAAAACTTTCTCTAACTTTTGTTTACAAGGCATTGCTAGGCAAGTTTAACCTTCCATCGGTCATGCGACACGCTCACAAGACTAAAACTGCTTGTAGTTTTTTTTGGGCTCCAGATAAATGGAAGTACAAGAGGAATTGGAAAAAAAGCAGCTTGTTTCACTTGAACAATTGAATGTATTGGAAGACATGAAAGATTAAGTTCTTTTGTTTTGGTTAAATATTCTAACAAAAGTATATATTTTATTGTCATTTATATTTTCTGCAGTTGTTTTTATTTTTACATATGTTAAATTGATCGCCACAGACAGTGGAATTGGGAAAACAATGTATCTGATCATGCCGAAAGCACTTCGAATTTAAAGTAGCATGATATCAACATCCCAAATAGATTTTCCGAAAAAACAATGTCTTTCAAATGTACACAAACATAGGCTTTGTCTCTTGACACTGTTGTAAGAAGATAAACTACTATTCACTCCCAACTCAATATAACATGTTCTACATACTGATCTAGAAACTAAAACTAGATCAACACAAACACACTCCTCTGCAGGGGGTTCTTACCTTGAGGTTGAAGACGGCGGGGTTGCCAGGCATCATCTTGGAGGCTTTCTCGACCCAGAACTGGGCCCTGCTGTCCACCTGATCTTTACTGCACAGCAGCCCAGCTATCTTCAGCACCACGTCTGGCTGGGCCGGGTTCAGGTCCACCGACCGCTGAAGAGAGGCAGACACATTAGAACCTAGTCTAGAAGGCACTGCAGAATGGACACAAACCGTCAAGACGCACACACTAACTTCAAGACTGCCTGCCTGATGCACTACTAGATAATGGACAACCTCAATAAACCTCTGCACGGCACAACTACCAGCATGATCATGGCACACTCACATTTATGGTGGTGAATGCCATGGGGGCTGAAATATTGGATGTGACCTCAACTTACCTTGTAACATCCCACGGCCTTATTGATGTCTCCATCTCTCTCATAAAGGTGTCCAAGGAACTTGTGCGCCTTAGGATCCCTCTCCTGCACTGTGAGATATGCTGAAACATGCCTGAAGGAAAAGGCAATTATAAAATGTGTTATGCAGCCTCACCTATAATGTGACACCCATTCCACGGGCAGTTCTCAATCTCAAAATCACTGTCTGTCTTATACACGCACAAACAACATAGAGGCAACAATGTGTTTTGGTGTGTTACTGCTTACAAGAGGTCCATTTCACAACAAAGAAAATTAGATGTCATTCCTACCTTTTAGCAAGATCATACTCCTTTGCTTCAAAGTATAGTTTCGCAAATAAAAATCCTTTGATGGGTCTCTGTGGAGAGAGGATAATTTAAAAAGGTTGCACATTATACTTTTTTTCAAATATAATCACTAACACTACTATTAACTTCTGAATCCACCGCTTGCCATGGGCAGATCTTCACAATGTCAAGAAACCTGGATTAATAATAAAGTGTCAACAATGTCTCACCAGACAAGTTGTCGTCAAAACAACATAAATACACACATAATCAACTGCAATTTTGAATATTGTATACTAGCAAACGAAAATTAATCCTGTTTGTCCAGATCCCAATATAGTCACAAAGATAAGTAAATTTGACATTGCTAGCTTAAGCGTTTAAGCTGAGCTGACGTTGTACATGACAACGTTAGCTAGTAGCTAGCTAGCTGTTTCTAACGTCGTTAGCAATAGCAGGCTCCAAACTCTCTGCCGCCAGTTTCCCTATATCAAGGCTAAGTAAGGATGGCGACACGAGGAAATTAATCATGCTAACTTTGAGCTAGCTCGCCGGTAAGGGCGATACGCTCGATTTATTAGATTTAGATCAAAACATTTCGGCCCATGTGTAACGTTGTCTATAACAATATATCGATCTGACTGTTTTGGTAAGACCGGATAAAAACAAAAAGCAAGCAAGCTCACGCCAGCTACCTCGCTAGCTTTGGTTGGCTAGCATTAGCCTGGCATGACAGCCAGCCAAAACACGCAGGCTCAAGCCGGTTGAACTTACGTCTTTGGTTGAAGGAGATGAAGCCTGTGCCGATGATATATATCGGTCAACCTCGGCTTTACTTCGCCGCATAGCTCCAAAACGGCTCTAGAAACTATTCTTGCATAGAATAACTACACCAGTACAACATCTAAAATGTTATTATTGTATGCCGCGGCAAGTCGTGGTTCTTTGCTTTTGCCACTGAGAGACAGTGCGCAAATAGTAGAGCCAATGAAATTTGAAATCGAGTGACGCAGTTTACTTAAAGGGGCGGCCTGTAGTTCGAGTGTACTTAAGTTCTCTAGTCTGGGCAAAAAAGATATTGATACCGTGACGTGTGGTGGTGGGACTGGTTTGTATCAAGTTAGGACATACTTTATGGCGCAGAATTGTGTAATTGTGCTTTTGAGAAACCAAAACTAAGCGTAAATAGTAATAAACAGCATGAATTTCAAGCACACATTTTTATTTGAAAACGTAATTGCACTAAACATACATCATGACCAATCCATTATGGTACAGGGCCTAAATGCAATCAAGCAGGGGGGAAGTAGGCTGCATGCATGTCTTTGACAAAACTTCTAATACTGATTCATAAAGTATGTGGTCATGGCATGGCATGTCAAGCACGCAAGATGACTCATGAATGCCAATGCCATGAACTAGGCATTTCACATTTTAAAAAAGCATGATACACAAGAACGACTCACGGTTCTCATGTCATATTCGCTACAAAAAGTGGAATGTAAAATTATATATTTGGGTTAAACTGTTTTTAAATGTTCAATAACTCCAACTTCAAGGACAGTCTCATACATTCTGGTTGACAAATATGGCAATTTGCAGGGGTTTGTTTATCTGAATGGTGTCCTATATAATGAATTCAACAGCACAACATAGAGTAAATATGAGTTCCATTATTGTTACAAGCATACATCAAGGCCAAACGGATTCCATTATTGTGTGAGAAAAGCAGTGTTTATTCTGAGCATTGCCATTGTCAAACATTAGCAGTATGAAGAGTATCTGTAATATTATGATACTATATTAATAATGTTTACCTTTTACTATATAAAAGCAAAAATTACATACATTGCATGGTGGATATAACACAAAAGCACAACAAAGTTAAGATAGCGCTACAGAAGATATAGCTTTTTTTGTTATGTTTGAAATTGTGAAGGAAATTACAACTGCATTAAGAGTTTGATGTACAGTACTGTTGCCTATAGAGCAATTTTCCTTTTCGTCAAAACTCTATTTGTGCTGAGTAAGCAACTACATGAAGCAGAAAGCATAGGTAGCAGATATCTGTTTTATGATTGATGGTGTTCTCTCTACAGGGAAAAAACATTATATAAAAATATTGTTATACATTAAGGCAAGCATTTTATGGCTATATTCAGGAAAAGGCACTAGACCTTTGCTCTGAGTCAACAACATGGCAAAAATACAATTCCATTGAACACTGAGAGTATTCAGACCAGATTAGAGCACTACTTCAGTACTCCAGTTCAGATCAGTACTTCAGACCGCTTGATTAACTGTCTCGCCAATTGACTAAAGGCTATGTCTGTCTAAAACCTAGCCTTATCTTTGCATCAACATGATTGAAAGGACAAAGAGCAGCATGCTCCATCTAATCCTTAGCAACTCAATAATTCAAATCCCAAAGCAAATATTATAACATGCCCAATAGTGATTCCCATTGTCCTTTCAATCATGACTGTCTGGAGTTGGACGTTTGGGAGAATTTAGAATCCCTTTGTCTGTCAGTGTGTCCTTTTGTCCGTCCATTTACTTCCGACCAACAGTTTCCGACAGCTTCTTCAGCCTCTTCTTCAGTTCCAGCGGGAACTTCTCATAGCACTTCTTACATACCGGCTTCATGTCAAACTCCACGAACTTGTTCCTGAGAGAAGACCAACAACAAGGTACGGTGTAAATGTCTTCCTCATGGACATACAGATCTGTGTGTATCATGCTAATCATGAACCGCTTCTCTGTTTCATGATTTTAAGGAGAGACATTTTCTTTTCGGAATGTTTTAGAAAACAGTATGTGGATAATACAATGGTCCTACCATAAAAGTAAAGTATGAATAGATGATGACATCTCATGTTTTAAAATAGTGACACATTGACAGACATAATATGTACAACAGTAAACACAAAGGTGATGTCGAGCTACAGTGTGTTGTGTGCAAAATAATAAAAGGTCCTGGAGAGAGTTTTGGCATGAAGCCGATAAGTCCTTGTAGCTGGTGTGAGATCAGAGGGGAGAGAGGCCAAGCACGTATGAAACCAAACCAAAGGCCTCCACAGACATCTGACTCTGAGCCTGGGACCGGACACGGCTAAGCCAAAGCCCCCTCCCTCCCTCGTACAATCTGATTGAGTAGAACGGACTTGATTAACAACGCCTCGTTATGTCCTACTTCCTTTTATTTCCGTTGTCACCTTTGTTCCTTCTCGATAGATGAAAGTCCTATCCATACAATGAGTCATACTTGAGTCATTCACTCTGTTGACATTTTAGGTCAGTTTTTGAGCTAGCTGTCTGGTTGCCATTGCTATCACACCGTAGGTGTCCCGGCCAAATCATTCCACTGTGCCGGGTACTCAGTCCTTTCCAGTGATTCTACTTCAACTTCCTGTGGACTAAGCTCAAAGGAGCTTTACAAAACCTGTTGACCGGAAGCTATTAGGACTTTACGACTACCCAAGCCAAGCTCTCCACAGCCCTCGTTCTGTCGCCATGTGACGGACAGATCTAAAGAAATACCCTAGAAATACCTAGGACTGAACCTCTCTAATCGTGGGGTAAAATACTTCCGGATTTACTCCCTTGCTTGAGGGGTTTCTGTACTAAGATAATCCAAGGTCTAGCATGGCTGAGGAAAGCCAATGTTCAAGCGTACGTCTGACTGGGATCAGAAACAAAGGGAAAGTCTGGTGGAAGGCACGATCCTGGCCGTAGGAACAGCTTCATAGGGCAGTTCCGTTCAAATGACTGGAATTGGGATCGGTGCGGACTGTTAGCTAATCTGAACTTCCGATCTTTGTTCTTGTGCTACCAGTAGCATGAATATGGCATTTATGTTGTTATAACCTTTTTAGACGGCAAATAGACAAACACAATTGTAAAATACTAATGTCTAAAAGAAATAACCGATAACATATTATTAGTATGTCTTATTCAAACCCTATATTGAATATTTTGCAACATATTTCATCACAACACTGTACATCCCATATCCCCTTAAGCTTTCTAAATGTGCATGTTTAAAACTCCTCCGAAAATAAGATGGTGGTTTCCTAGAGTAGTAAACGAAGAGGGGAAAAAAACGACAAAAGCAGACAAACAAAAGGAATGGCAGAAGGTGAAGAGACTAACCAAAGGACGGAGAGCGGAAGTGAGGGGAAAGGAGCAGGAAAGCTTTACAGACACATGGCCACTTTCTTCTTCTTCTCCTTGGAGTCGCGCTCGCGCTTGGCCAGCCGACGTTTCATGTCGTCCGGCATGCGCTCATAGCAGTGCTTACACACCGGCTTTAAATCCACCTCCACAAACTTTTCTCTGACAGGAGGTAAGGGGAGAACAGGGACAGGTAGAGAAAAAAGAAAAGAAGAGTAGAAAAAGAAGGGAGACGACATGTGGAGAAGAGGAAAATAAAGGGAACGATAGTGAAGGAAAGGTGGAAGATATAGGACCGGAGGGCAGAAAGGGCAAGGGAGAGAGGGACAGAATAAAGATGAAAATAGAGAAGAAAAGATTATGAGACACAGAGAAAGGGAAAAAGACAGAGAAGAAATCGATTGATGGATAGTTTGAAAAACAGCCAGAGATGCAGTGCAGAAACAGGTACATACACATTCAGCTAGAAGCCATAGTTTGAGAGGAGAGTCAAGTGAACCTCAGACAGAAGCAGTAAAGGAGACTGACAGTATAATTGAATTAGACCTCTACAAAAAGAAACCATTATCCTTTTAAGGAATGGTTTTGTTAGGGGTAAAAAAACAACAACTTTGGAAACCGATGCAATATTATATTGACATTTCAGAATGCCGTTCATTTTGAAAGAGTAGTTTACAGGTGGCTTTAATGCTATAAGACCAGTTTGAACTTAATTCCATTTAACTGTTTTCAGTGAGTCTGTGCTGAAGATGTTACTTACTTGAGGGTAAGCTTTGTGTTGCAGGTGGAACATGCAAAACAGTTGACACACCAAGCCTTGTTTAGGGCGGACACCACTGAAACACACACACACACACACAAAGACAAAAACATATGACTCACACATACGTTATTCACCATAAATACAACATAATACGAACAGGAATACCCATGTAAACATTTTTACTATTTACTTCTGCAGTTGATTGAATTGTTGATTTTTGAAACCAGCCAGGGTGTTAGCATGGTCTCTAAACTTTGAAATTAACAATAGTAGCTCACCATCGCCTTCAATGACACGGTTGCAGTGGTAGCAGACATCTCCAAACAGCTTAGGGACAACACAGGAAGCAAAAAAAAGGCAAATCACTTCCCTGTTTTCATTTTAAAATGCAAAACAACAGGGACATCCTGATCCGCATAAGCACAACCATGACTCGGCAATTATCGTAATGCAGGGAACATGCCATGCACATTTGTGAAAGTAAGTACCTTGTTTGTAGTTTTGAGATTCCATATTACCTTAAAAACATTATGTTCAAGGTACTAGGCAAGCCAATGGGACAACGTCCCTCTGGATCTATCAGAGCCATTCATCATGACAACAGAGCCTATAACTTACATGCAGTAGGCACTGAGTGCAGAAGGTTGCCCATCTTTATGCTGTAGTCTATTGCGAGGCCCTTTCAACCGCCACATTTCTGTCTAATGTGCTGCCACTCTAAACATACAATTGGTTGACTATCTAAGAATAAGTTGCTTAATCACGCTACACCCATGGGGGACCATACGTTACCTGTAGAAGGCAGCTCCTCTGCTAGTGTTGGAGTGGGTTACCTGGTTGTAGTGAGTCTCACAGTAGGCCAGGCCTTTCCTCTCATAGTGGCGGTGTCCAAGGAAAGGCTTCTCACACTTAGCACATACAAAATGCTGCAAACAAACCCCACCCGGCACCCGGCACAACACATTAGTCAAGCCTATTCACTCTCTGATTAGACAGACTCACATCAGACCCATTTCAAACCAGCCTGGACCAGTTCCAACGGGTCCAGATCCGGCTCAGACCAGAACTAGTTTTGGGTTAACGTTAATGAAATTGGGCTGCAGCAGGAGAGTGGCGCCTCCTGTTGGATATAATGCTACACTACACACCAGACACCTTGGGCACATACAGACATAAGGCCGCTGATTGAAAACAGAGACAGTGTTGTTCCAGACGCGACAATCAAACATGCCAGTAAATATGTCTCCTCCTCTCTCTCTTAATTGTGCGAACACGTCTGATATTCGATGCTATGCGTGTTTTCCGGTGCTAAGAAACCCTGGAGTGGCTGCCGTGTGGAGTAGTACTAGGGAGGACCAGCAGGGGGCAGCACACAGCAAGAGAAAAACCATGCTGATGGCAGCGCGTCAGCACAGAGCAGAGACGTGACAGGAAGTAGCCAGGGCAGGGTCGCAGATGACCCCGACCCCTCACCATGTCAAAGTGTCTTTCACAGTATGCGTGGCCCCCGCGCTCATAGTAAGGGTGGCCTTGAAACGGACGCTCACACACGGCACAGACATGGTGCTGTGGACAGGGAGGGACAGGAGAGGAGGACAGGAACAGAGGATGAAGGGAAGAAGTGGAGAGAAACGACAACGGTTACAAAAAAGAAGACGAGCAAACAAAGGAGAGAGCGACAAATGAAATGGGAGAACGAACAAAAGGAGACAGAGGAGAAAAGCAGCAGAGACAAATGACACTGCATAAAAAAGGAGAGAGGATGTCTACCGCTCTGAGATAAGACCGTAACGCACAGAAAGAACAGCAGAACAACAGACCTCTAATCATATGAAAAGACATAAACGGCATTTGGAACACTGGTATTACATTTAACATAATGGAACTGGATTATGGATTACCCTTTATACTCACAGAATATGGACCACTGATATCATATATGATGATATTTATACATAGACTGGTCAGTTAATACAGTTAACTCTCTGTCTAACTATGAATAGTCTCCTCCAGACATCCCGTGGCCAGAGGGCAGACGGGGCTTGGTGGCCATGCTCACCTCCACGTGCCACTGCTTGCCCATGGCGTTGACCACGCGGCCCTCGATGGGCCTCCTGCAGGCGCCGCAGATCGGCACGCCCATCTTGTCGTGGCAGGGCAGGCAGTAGAGCTCCCCCTTCAGCTCCCTGGCGTCCGCCGTCAGCTCCTTCCTGCAGGGAGGGACGAGAGAGAGGGAAACGAGGAGAGCGGACGAGGGGAAAAGAAGAGAGAGAACGAGGGGGATAAGCTCATCAATTGTTTCGCAATCTCTCGTTCAGAGAGAGAAGAGGGGAAGAAGGGAAGCTACATCGTTGGAAACATCAGTGAGACTCGGCTTGTTCATTTGAAAGGCAGTCACATTAAATGGTCAGATTATTTATAACATCTTCCATGCCCCACATTACGAGCCCAGTGAGCCTGTTATTAGAGATCGGTGCCAAAAGGTGAAGGATGTGAAACGGTGGAATGGAATCAGGACCACACCTTTGGTTGATTTGAGTCATAGTTCCTTCATCTCCATGCCTAGTCAGCACTGACCCTCCCAGGTGTGTGTGTGTGTGTGTGTGTGTGTGTTAACAGAATGTTCCCATTTTTCCAGGGATGGATGCAGTAAGACTTCCCACATACGGTTGGTGAACTGCGCGTGCATTTGGGATGAACAGCATTCAGTGTTCGGCCCGGAAATCACCGTACGCAACCCATTCTACGGGGTGTGTTAGTTCTGGCTAGGGCTCATTGCTTTTAGCAGCTTGCCAAGTGCTCGCCCCTCTCGGCATCATTGCACAAGCTCTGACCTTATTAGGAAATATTTAACACACACACACACACAATTTGGAATGACACCTGCCGTGGTGACGTCTTTATGAACTATGAATCGCGACTGAAGGGCTTGTCCAAACCTAGGCTAAGCAAAGGGGTGTCCATAGGAGGCTATACTCCTATACTGCCAACACTGTTGGATACAGACATGCTAAAGTCCTCCTCCCTTTTCATCCTTTCTCCTCCACTTTCCTCCGCTCACGTAATCCTTCCATGTCCTCTCTTCATGTCATAGGAATCTCTTTCCTACCCCACTTATCTGCTCTCCTACTTTCCTCCTCTACTTGCGTCAGCTATTCCACTCCTCCTCTCCTCTTCCTCCCCTCCTCTGGCTGACCCATGTCAGGGTTTAACTTCACCGAGCCCCTGTGGAGACCCACCCAGCTACACCCAGCTCACCGTCCTCACGGAGTGTCTGGCCTAATAGCCGTGGTTCCATGGGGCTCAGGGATATCGTTACCATTACAACATAGAGGGACGCTGGGGAGCCTCTGTTGCTAATGTCAAAAACGTGCTTTTATGTGAGCGTTTATGAACCCAAAGAAACACACACCCACAAGAAAGCGCTTTTCACCGGTAGTGTAGTGTGATTGCGTGTGTGTGTGTGTGTGTGTGTGTACCCGCAGTTGTTGCAGTTGAAGTGGTCCGGGTGGTAGGGGTCGTTCTTGAAGAGCAGTGGCTGCTCCTCGATGATGGCGTGGCACTTCTGGCAGACGTACTTCCCCAGGCCGCGAGCCTTCTCCCGGTTATGACACGGACGGCACAGGTGTCTGAGAGAGAGAGAGAGAGAAAGACAGAGAGAGAGAGAGAGCAAATCAAACAACGCTTCCAAGGTTTGTAAAACCAAGCTTTTACTACAGACCTGCTCCACACTCTAACCAAAGTTGAACTGAAAGTGACTCTTGTCTGTATTATCCACGTCACGTGAGCAAATAAAAAAGTTTGTTGTTGACATTGCGCGGGCTTGTTGGTGTGGATTCACCTTCCGGCGTTTTTGACAAAGCCGACGTCAGCGAGCACTGCGTTACAGAGGTTACAGCAGAAACAATCTGGGTGCCAGCTGTTGTTCATGGCCTTGATCACACGGCCAATGATGAACTCACCTGGAGAACAAGACCAGAGAAAGGAAGAGGAGGTTTTATCAGTATTTATATTAAAAGATCGTCTACACCATGGCCATACTGAACTTGTATAGACTTCCACCTAGCATAGCTTGCATGATGAGGTCTGGTGTAACTATCTAAATTATGTGAATTGTAAGTTCAATGCATTGCTATGTCTTGACAACAAGGTCAAAAGTGGAGTCTTATCAAATGTAAGTAGAGATGAGACTAAACAGAAGCTTCGTGGTACACTGAGTTATTTAAAAAGTGTGTGTGTGTGTGTGTGTGTGTGTGTGCGTGTTTTCTTTCAGGAATGTATTCTGACTAATAAAGGAGGTAAAAATAACAGCAGCCGTGTGACTGTGCAGTTCCCAAACTCACCACACTGGTGGCAGCAGGGAGCAAACAGCATCTGGAAATCGTGCTCACAGTATTTCCTGCCCTCAAACTATTGAAGAAGAGTGTGGGAGAGCATATAAGGTTACAATAAAACACAACACAGTCACCAAAATCCCTTTTGTTGATGTCATATGACATGATTTCTTCGCTTCATCAAACCTTGAGTAACACAGTAACATTGTGTGTGTGTGTGTGTGTGTGTGTGTGTGTGTATGCGTCTGTGTGGGTACAACTCTACAATGTATCTTTTGTGACTTTGATCAAGGGGCCGGAACACGTGAACCTTTAATCTACCAGAGAGCACCAAATAAGGGTCCTGCTGCTGTCCTTCTCACTATAGCCAGAAGAGAGCTGTGCAATTATAGAGCTCTGGCATTGATCTGAATGAACACAGGCCTCTAATGGTGTTACTCTACTGCTGTTAGATGCACTACATTTGTAAGTCACCTTGGACAAAAGTGCCTGCTAAGTGACTTTAATGTATTGCGTGTAGGTAAGATCAGGGGTGTCAAGTCTTTTTTTGCTTAGAAGTAAAGAACAGTTGATCAGTTGTCATTCATCAGTGTGTGTGTGTGTGTGTGTGTGTGTGTAAACCTCATAGAAGAGCCCCTCAGGAAACTGCTGGAAGCACTGGGCACAGACGAAGCACTGCTCGTGGTACAGCTCGCCGTTGCTGTTGACGATCTTCTCGGCCGGGGCGAAGCCACTCTTACAGCGCTCACACATGGCATTGGCCAGGGCGTTGGCCATGTTGCTGTGAGAGGAGAGGAGAGGAGAGGAGAGGAGAGGAGAGGAGAGGAGAGGAGAGGAAAGGAGAAAGTGATGTTTATCGTTAATCACGGCACAGACATGGCACTCAATTATATCTGGAACAACGACCGCACAGTGAAACCATTTGGAAAAAGCTGGTGGGGCATCCTACCAGAGCTTAAAGGCTGTACATTCTAACAATTTAGGATATTACAGTTTATATTATAATTTCCTTGCAGAACACGCACACCAATAAAAGAAACACGCTACTGCCAGTCACACTAGCGAGCACGCAATCTCACGCACACGGACACGTACACACGAACACAGGGTTCAGAAGTTTGGCTCAGCATCTCGGAGCACTAGGGATCCGCTGGAAAAAGAGAGAGAAGGGTTGGGGAGCTCCAGCTGATATTGTCTTTGGAGACATACCGACAATCTCCCACCCATCTGCCCTGCATTAGCTAGGACCTTTACATCAGCAGCAGAGAGCCAAGTGCCTCAGTAACACAGTCTCACTGCCTCTGTGTGTGCGTGCGTGCTTGCGTGCGTGCGTGTGTGTGTGTGTGTCCTTCTCGCTCTGAGCCAGCGTTTCACCGCGTGCCAGGAGACAAGAGGTCCAATCGCTGTGCAAACAAGAACTTGTGAACAAATCATGGGAGTGAGAAGAGGTCTTTTGGGGAACTTAGTATCCACCTCTGTAGGTTTGTTCTGGGTGTGTGTCTGACAAGAGTTCAAATGAGGGCATATCTCTCTGGAATATTGTGTCTGTGCGGTAGAACGCAGGGTGAGAACATACTTGTTATCAAGGACGTTAACAAACGTTTGAGCGGAGTCAAAAAGTGACTTCCTGGATTGTGTGATTATTTTGGGTAAAACACTTTTTCTTAGGTTCATCCCACGACCCTTTATATGGACTGTGCACCGTCCACTTATCCCAGCTAAAACAGACAGGACAGAAAAATCCATGAGTATTTACCTAAGCAAATCGAGGGTGAAAGTTAAGGGATTTGACTGAAATGTCTCCTAAAAGTATCTAAGCCCACTAGACAACATAACATTTCTGTCTAAGATAAGTCAGCGATGACACAAAATGGTGGAGAGCGGTAATCACCAGAGGCCATAACATACTGTGTGTTTACTTATTTTTCTTGACTAATATATTTATGTGAAGGGATTTCTTTCATTCCGGGACCAGCGTGAGACTTCAACATTCCAGATGAAAAGTCAGAACAGATTTATAGACAGACAAGGTTTATTTGCTTTAATATCTGGACCTGAAAACGCAGACATCTAGAGAATGAATAACAAAATGTCCAACCCTAACAGCACGAGCCAAAACTAAGTCTAAATTATTTAGTCACCTAAGACCACATTTGCAGACAGATTATCACTAGTCTAGCTGGAGATAGCAAGCAATAAAGAGAAAGAGAGAAATAGAGAAGGGGCAGGGGACAGTCTGTCTGCTTTGTTTAAAAGGTCAGAATTCCAACGTGTGTCTGGGTGATTGTGACACACACACACACACACACACACACACACACACACACACACTTACATACACACACACACAGGCCATATAAGGTGTTCAACGAGGGCTGCTATTCAGCACATAGTAATTCGCTTGCATCACCCTCAGGTTAACACTTTGAAGAAACTCTCTTCATCCTGGCATTTCTCCATGCCTCCTCCCTAACTATTGCTTACCTTAACGATATCTCTCACTCCCCTCGCTCTCTCCAGCTTTAATTCAAGCTGCCATTACCCTTTCCCTCGCTCTAAGAAAACGCTGTTTTCCCTTTTGCTTCTCTCAGCAGCCTCTCCCATAACTCTTTGGTGAAGTGCATGACAGGCAGCATTAGGACGGGGTGCTTCATTCACCTTTCAACAGACACGCTGACCCAAGATGTGAGAGCATCAGCACATTGCTCCCATCTGCTGACTAACACAGACCATAGTCATAAAATATCCAAACGCCCTTTGGTTTATGTATAAAGTATATGTCTCTATAGTGTGTGGGGATTTAGAGTTGTGGCATGTTAGACAGTCAGACCGGCCCTGCCCCGTGGAACTCTGGGAGGAAGTGACAACATCCCGGGGGCATTTCCAGCCCCCCTGTCTGGACACCAAACACAGGACGTGCTCAGAAGGAACTCTTCAGTTCAATGGCATACGATTATGATATTGACGTAAGTGTGTGCGCAAAAAACAAGAAACAAAATCTTACGCATTTACAAATATTATAAATATAATAAAATAATGTACTTAATTGTTAACATCCAAGTAATAAATGGCTGAATGCATTGTTTCTGACATTGAGGCGATTGATTTGGTGTGTTATTTCTGCACTCTAAAAGGGAGTGCTTGTTGCAGAGCCAGTCCTCTAACCCATTCCCTCCTGTCTGCTGTGAAGGCTGTCTGGGGTATTCCTGGCTATAACATCCTTCACATGGTCCCCTCATGTCTGACAAAGGATGCAGAACAGAACCCTTTCTTCTTCTTTTTCTCTACTCTACTTAGTCTTCTTCTGCTTCCCAGATGGTAGAGCGACACGCACTTCCTCGAATTCCAAAAGCCCTGGAACGGTGGCTCTGCATTTTGAATTCCTGCCACAAGAGGAAATCGCCAAACTAATTTAAACGGAGGTTTTGATATGGGTTTCCATGAAAATTGCCCAGTTGATGATTTTCAAAGCTGTCTACCACCTCAACATTCCCTAAAAAGTCTAAAGTTGTGAGATAATGATAGCAATACATAAAACCCCCAAGAAAACAATGCACTCAGTTAACCTTCATACTGTATCAGAACGATGCCAACTCATACTAAGGTTGTTAGGAAGCTAGGATGGTTAGCCACCTTCATTCGATACAATTATTACTATCATTATTATTATTTTTGTAAAAAAATATCTTAAAATAATGTACATTACAATCTTAATGATTTTGCAATGTATGGTTAAATGTTAATGCTTAGTGCTGGCATGCGCTAGGACCACTTTCAAGTGTGTCAAATTGTATCCCTTTGAGAAGGAGAAACCAAATCAATCTGGCATTATTTTTAGGCTTCCCCGATTTGCACACACACACACGGCATGCCAGCTGACATAGTTCACTTTGCATTACAAACTCCCCACACTCTAAATAGCCCTCCTGGTCACATTCTAAGTGCTAGCATCAGATGGCTCCTACAGTAACATGGATCATGGCCTAACTACTGCAGGCATCTAACCCTGATAAAACGTCACGTTAGGAAGACCAAATTTGCCCAGAAACTGGCTTTCATAATTCCAGAATTCCATTCATTCGGAGAATGTCTAGATAAGCTTAGAGAACACAAGCCAACCAATCGGGGATTGGAGATCCTAACCCTTTGAACTGGCCCAGTATGAAACCTGTCATAACAACCTCTCTCAGTTGGTCTAATGGGAATGACTCATTTGACCGTATATGTATATATACATATATCTACTGTAGGGCTCCAGAGCCGTTTAAAGGATCCCTGTTCTGAACCACATACCCAACCCCCGAACCTCACCTGTTTATTTATCCCCAGTGCCGGTCATACCGCAATAAGCAATGCATAAAGGCTGACGTCACATACTGTATTGCACTCTAAAATCATATGCATAGTGACTCCACACAGATTCACCATGACTTCTGGGCTCACTTTGACACAACCTGTGGCACTCGGAATCTGGACAGAGTTCTCTGTATTTTCCCGAAGGAAGGGAGAATCGTTTCTTTCCGTAAGCGAGACCCCCTCCCACCTCCGCGCCCCCCCCCCCCCTCGCCTCTCCGTGGTCCACCATCGCCCCGGCCCCCTCCGTCTACTCACAAGCGAGCGTAGAAGTCACAGAACTCCTTGTACACCTTGACATCGCTGCGCCTCCGCTGAGACTTAGACACGGGCACCTCCTCCTCGCCTCCGCCGTCCCCCGACGCCGGAGCACCCCGGTGCAGCCCGTTCACCTCCCCCGGCGGGAGGTCGGGCGCCTCTTCGTTCTCGGGGATCGAGGGGGGCAGTGCGCGGCCGTTCACCTCCATTCCCAGAGGACCGCGGCGCTCCAAAGGAAAGAATTCCTCAACAAGTGATCCGTGTGAAATGTGTCCACGGTGGTCCAACCCAGGGTGGTTCGTTCAACCAGCCCCCCACCCCCGCACAAACACTGGTCCACGAGCAGCCGAGCACCCCGTTGCACCACTTCGTACCGCAGCCGAGCTCAGATCAAACAGATCAGGGATCAGCGCAAACCCCCTCTGTGTGTGTGTCTCCCACACGGATTGGTGTGACCTCTCTGTATCTGAGTCTCACAGAAAAACCCCCACTGATTTGTCTTGAAAACAAAACGCAAGACCCGGGTTTCTTCCGACTCTGGTGTGTGTGTCGGTGTGTGTGTGTGTGTCGATGTGTGTGTCCAGGGTAGCCCAGCAGCGGTAATCCACACAGCAGACAGGCTGAGCTGACCGACCGGAGTGACTCCACTGGTCTCAGAGTGGAGCAGACTGAGCCCCCCAACGCCCTCTCTCTCTCTCACACACACTCACAGCCAGACACACCCTCTATCCCCTCTCTTCCAAACACACTCCCCCTCTGACTCTCTCATTTCCATCTATCTCACACACTCCCTTCATCGCTTTCTCTCTCCCTCCCTCTCTCCGACACACACAAACAGGCACCCTGTAATACAGGGTAGGTTTTGCACTTTATTGGAAGCCCACCCAAACGGAGGTGGGCTTGCCATGGATACACACAAACACACTCACAAAGGCCTACGTTATAGAGTGTGTTTACTGGAAATGTAGTTATTGTTCCCAGATCGTCTAGAGGAGATAATAAATCCTTATGATAGCTCTCGCTCTCAGTGAGCATGTGGACCAGCTGGAGCAGTGTAAACTCTCTCCCCGCTCTCACAACATGGGCCCAGGTCGGAGTTGAGCAACATAGTCTGAATGTTCGTCGGAAGGGGAGCAAATGGCATGCATCAGAGAGACGTGAATTCAAGAACCTCCGAAAAACCTTTAGAGGACAAAGGAAACGGATGAACGGATACTCGACTCACAGGAAAGGTTGTTCCGGACAACAAACATAAAGTTGACCGTTCTTGTCTGTTCCCTCCCTTTTTTGTTAACCTTTTGTTGGGAAGGGTTCTTGAAGCCAATATAACCAATATAAAGAAACTTGTTTTGAGTCACGGTTGTTCCTCCTCTACTTGAATTAATAACCCAGTCCACTGCATCATCCCAGGCCAAAATAAGTTTTTAGTGACAGAGGAGCCAGCTGTTTAACTATCAGTCGAGGGATGTCAGTTAAACTTCAAATGTGGCGTATTAGGATCATATTCCTCATAGCAAACAGTGTGTGTGTGTGTGTGTTTATCCGCCTGGTTGATGTATGTGTTCATTACACTCTGACCAGTCTGGGTTTGTTTGCGTGTATGTGTGTGAGTGTAAACCTGTGGACAGGATTATTTCTCTCTGCCCTTCCAGTCTTCTCTGTCTGCCTGTCATTCCACAAATAGACGCCCACCATAGTCTCATCTCCAAACTAGGCGCTGGCAGCTGCCCCTGTGTGTGTGTGTGTGTGTGTGTGTGTGTGTGTGTGTGTGTGTGTTTACATGGCAGAGGCCACCTATACCTCCCTCTCTTCGTCCCTGTGTCGGGCGAGAGTGGCTGGTGTGTGTCACCCTGAGGGTTGGTTTTCACTCAGAACACCACATTGTGAACTTAACACATAGACACACAGAGTTAGTCTTGTAGCCACATTTGAACTAGCACTCGTCTTCATCACCAGTGAGTCAGTCAGTCGGCAAGACAATCAGGCAGTCAGTCAGCCAAATGAAGCCAGTCACTGTTCTATTGCCACACATGTAAGTCCAAGTTAGGCTTTGAACTATCTTCTAATTTAATGTCAGTGCCGTTTTTGTTCCTGTGGCCTGCCCTGCACCTAAAGCACGGAGAGAAAATCTGGAGTCCCTGAACAAATCATTGTCTTTACCGAGCAACAGCCCCTTAGCTCTAGGACCCATCAGGCAGCAGTGCGGCCTCTCGCTGCCACGGGAACGGCTGATGAGTGACAGGAGAACAATGCTCCGAGGGCGGGACCACAACAGGAAACAGACACACACAAGGCTGCCACCCTGATTGCGCTAATCCGGTTGCGACAAGAGCGACGAGGACGCCGCATGCAGCATGTGAGTGAGTGAGTGAGTGAGTGAGTGAGTGAGTGAGTAGATGGGAAGGCCAGGAGAAACCAGGGCGAGCCTGGTTGGTGTTTCCATGATTCCATGGTGTGGTCATCCTGGTCCTATTCCTGACTACACTGTTTACATTCCACAACAGGTGGAGCCAGTCTCTCTCCCTCCTCTATCTTTCCCTCTCCCTCCATCCCCTTCCTCTCTCTCCAACCGTCCTCTCCCCCTAGATATTCACCTCACCCTCTCTCACTATTTGCCTTGGTCTATCGTCACCTCTCTCTTTCTCTCTCTCTCTCCTACTCTCAGCGCCTCGCCTTCTTTCAATATTCTTTCACTCAATTCCTAGAGTCAATCTCAGTCACGCGGAGTATCAATAAGGCCTATGGCAACCATACCTCTTCAAACTAAAGAGGTTTTAGACGGGGGCCTGACCACTGTGAGAGCTGACTCTGCACCAGAGGAGGGGAAGCCACACAGTAGCAGCCACAGGAGGATTCCTGACACGTCTGCTTTTACAACGAGGGAGGACATCTTATCTAGATGTAAAAATAACATGTAAAAATACTACCCCGCACTGGGCCAGTGTCAGGGGGTCATTGGCATATGACACACACACACACACACACACACACACACGAGCGCAAAGAGGGACACAGAGATACAATGTGTGTATGTGTGTATGTATCTTGCCAGCAGCCTAAAAATGACCCCTAGTAACAGGCGGTAGCAGACAGTGTGTCTGTCAGGGGTCGAGAGGTGGGGGGTGCTGGGGGCCCTCTGTTGCTAGGGGACACAGACTTCCTCTGCGGGTGTCAAACGGTCACGGCACGGTTCTCCTTAAGCCCATAGAAACAGAACAGATTGGAAATCTCTATTCCTTACCCCACAATCTCTATTTATTGTCTTTGATAAGAACACGACCAGGGGCCTTACATGTACTTTGTTCTGAAGTAGATTACATCAACTCAGTTCCATACTGGACCTAATCCGTAGTATTCTATTTGTATTCTTATTATGACTAGGGATAGAGATATAGGCCCGACCTCTGCCCCGGCTCTACCTTATAGTCTACAAACTAAGGCCTCTTTAGCCAAGGTTCCATTTCGCAAGTGTAAAAACATACTGCAGTACCCTGACTTACCACCAGGGCGAGTCACTCAAAAATAAACACTGCCCCCTTGGGTCAGGACCAGACAAACACACCCTGATGCAGACTCCCTAATCACACATTTACAATGATTTATTCAAAGTAATTCATCTCAGCTATACAGTGCAGTCTAGGTTGCTGTCTGTTTGTTCAGTGGACAAGGACTCGGCTGATATATAATAGCCATTACTACAATTTAAACTCTGAAAATGGTATTATCAAACTAAAGAAAGGGGCTTTTGAATTGTGCCTGTTCAGTAAGCCCAGTGTTAAGTTTTGGTGCCTGAACTGAATGATCCCTTTAAAGCGACGACACACAACCACTTTGAAATGGGTGTGAGATTATCTGCCGTAGTGCTGGTCTGATCCTTCCGCCAACATCGAGGCTGTTTTCTCTCCGTTCTCTCCCTGGCTTAAACAATCCTGACTAGGCTGTTTCACGTGAACGGGTTGAGTCTCGGTTTAAACATGGGTTAGAAGGACGCCGACCTTTTCTCTGTAGATGACCCATCACAAACAAAACCATCTTTGGATAGCGGGGAGTGTTTGTTGAACAGATATTTGTGGACATGAAGGATGTGCTTATTGAACGTTGACGTAAACGTGAACACACAGACTAACAGAACTAAACAAGCTAACACAGGTGGCTGCCTTGAAGCTGGGACAATTAGGCACAAAAAGGAATAGCAAGTCAGGAATCTCATACCCAAATATGGGAAATACATTTCTCAACCTTGGCTTTTCATGGCTCATTGAACATGGAATTCAATATGGAATTCAAAGCACTCTGACTAAAGTAAAGAAAGTAATTCGAATATGCTTTTGATCAACCTCCCGTGAAGCTGGCATTAGGACTGCTCCAATTATTCAGTCATTCCATGCATTGACTCAACTACCTCCGTCAATACAGCGTTTTCACTCAAATGTAACTGGTTGTTACAGTGTTGACATGCTGATGCTAAAAAACAGGCGGATTCTGGTCACATGTAAGCTCGTTGAACGAATGTAGTAGAACACCACAAAACATGAAACAAAAGTCTCCATTAGTCACAGCAAATTCTCCTGCATGTTACTCAAGAGAATTCCAACAGTGTGTTGTCCTAACATATTCAGACCTATGACAAGCCCAGAGATAAACATCTAAGATGAGCCATACAGAAGTGTGGGCAGAGGAGAATAGAATAGAATAGAATAGAATAGAATATGCAAGCACAATCACTGTCCATCAAACCTAAGACCTCAAAGAAAATGAATAAATAAATAAAGGGTTTGTGACAGCTATTAAAATGAGCCCACCTCAGGGTTGTACTAAAAGGCACTGTACCATGCTAAGCCTCTGACCCACCAGCGTTGTAGAAGTACCTGACTGGCCCTGGGAGAAGGTCAAACTTGCACCACAACATGGCTCTCGACCCCTCCCTCCAGGTAAACCCCAGCTGTTTAGACCAGTCCACCCTACACCAACAACAGACTGTACTTTGTCCCCCTGCACGGCGTCATGCTACAGTTTGACAGTTTTATCACCCGGTTGCTATGGCAACACCGACACAGCAGGGAGACCTCACCTTGCGTTGAGTACACAGTTTACAAACACACACAAACACACAGCAAAAAACACGAGGTCTACATTAATAGCCTTTTATGGAAAAAATACCACATGCAACCAAATTGTCATATTAAGCAATATGATCCCAGTCACATAAGCACTTCATGGTTTCCTGTTAGCCCAAGCACTCGACAGCAAACAGAACACAGCCCAGGAACATCATGTCTTACACACACACACACACACACACACACACACACACACACACACACACCAAGCAAACACCGCAAACAAACCCCCACCCCACTCTGTGTCAACAGTCACCACGGCAACCCAGACATAAGCGGTGCTTGGGCAAAGCCTGTTGTGTCTGCCTGCACACTATCCAAATGGCCTGCGTTCTTACACGGTGCTCGGTGAGTTTCTTTCGTACTTTGATACTCTAACCCTGTATCATCCTTCGCTCGCTGCCATGTCTTCATGGTTTTTCTTTCCATTTCCTGGCCTGGGGTGTGGAGACACCGAGAGAGGATGTGTGGTAATCAGTCCTGGCCGTGAACCAGGGACTGCCAGTCACCTCCTCCACGGCATAACCATCACCCACTTCACACACCAAGCTGCCATTTGTCATTCGTTGTGGAGAGGTGTCAAAGGTGCTAAAGGCTGCTGAGCTAGTGATTTCTTTTGTTTTTTTGTTTCTGTGTAATATAAACTTAAGTTAGTGGGATTGTGTGCATGAGAAATAGAGGGAAGTAGAATGTGTTCGTGTGTGTGTGTGTCTGTGTGAGAGATATTAAACCACAAAATATCTATGCAGAGGCATGCATAACCTCTCCTCTCTTCCTTCCTCAACATCAGCAACACTAGCCCTGACACAGTAACAGTGATGCGCCCGTATGTGTGTGTGCGCGAGTGTGTGCGTTCACAAGTGTGTGTGCGTGTGTGTATATGAGTGTGTGTGTGTGTATCGTCTGGGGTCACCTCTAAAGAGCTCTTTGCATTCCTCACATTTCAGCCCTCTAATCACTGCAGCGGGAACAGTGACTGGAACACACACACACACACACACACACACACACACACACACACACACTCAGAGACACTGGAGTCAGCTGAATTAAAAAAGGCTAGAGTTCCAAGCTCCAGGAAAGTTATTTGTTGTGAAACTCAGGGTTTCCAAACAACAGTATCCTTTCAAAAAACTATCAAATCCACAACAGCACAAAACAGCATGTTACACTAATGTGTCCAATGCCAATGGTACAAAGCACACTATAACAAAGAGACAGACAGATACATAGAGAGAGTTACAGAGAGACAGGGATACATGGAGAGAGACAGCAATATATAGACAGAGATACAGAGACAAAGATATAGAGGAGTGCTATAGAGACTTATGGAGAGACAGGGATACATAAACAGTTATAGAGACAGAGAGTTATGGAGAGAAAGGGATACATAAACAGAGTTATAGAGACAGAGAGTTATGGAGATACAGGGAAACAAAAACAGAGTTATAGAGAGAGTTCTATAGAGACAGAGAGCTATATAGAGACAGGGATACGTAGACAGAGTTATAGAGACAGAGAGCTATAGAGAGACAGGGATACGTAGACAGAGTTATAGAGACAGAGAGCTATAGAGAGACAGGGATCCTTGGAGGGAGACAGAGAAGAACAGAGCGAGGCAGAGGCGGTCTTCTTACCCGACGAGGCTGTCTCTAGCCACGCTGCCATAACTGTCCGGTCTGTCCTGTCTGCGTCTATACAGGTCAGAGTTCCTCAGCTCCTTCAGCCGCAGCGAGTTCATATCGCTCCCCTCCTCTCCCTCCCCTTCCTTTCTAACTTTTTACCCTTCCCTCTCTTCCTCTTCTGCCTTTCCTACTTTTCCCGACACACAGAAAGAAGTTGGCAATAGCGGTTATCCACGGTTTGGCTAGGCTCCCTTGACTTCCGAAATACTGGAGTACCAGCTTGGACTAGCGGACCCCTCACCGCTGTGTTCTTCCAGGCCCAGGACAGGATCTCACACCTGGGCAGCACTCGGCAGATGACTCCCCTCTTTCTCCTGGAGGAGCTGGCTACTGCATTCCACACTGCTTCTCTCCCCTGCTATCTCTGTCTCTCTTATGCTCACACACCTCCAGGGCACACACCCAGAGGAATGACCTACACACACACACACACACACACACACACACACACACACACACACACTTGTTCACACAGAGGTGTGGCTCCGAGCCAGCACACCTATCAGATCTTTGCTCCGCCCCCTCTCCCCAGGGCAGGTAGAGAGGCAATGCCGCAGAGAGAGAAAGGGAGAGATCAAAAAAGAAAGGAAAGAGAGACAGATAGAGAGGGGGGGGGCAGGGACAGATAGGAAGACTGAGAGAGAGAGCGGGAGGGACAGAGAGAGAGAGAGAGAGAGAGAGACAATCAAAAAAGATGAACTGTCCTGCAGTGTCCTATTTCCCTCTTCTGCCTTTTTCCCGCCGGTCAGCAAACAAGATATGATATCAGTCCCCCGCTGCTCAACACAGGGAACCAGGAGGAACATGTGCTAAGGGATACAGAGCGAGAGATTGAAAAGGGAGAACAAACACAATGAAAGAAAACGGAGAGGAGGAGGAGGAGGAGGATGGAAAAGGTCAGGGCGGTCAAAACGCTAACGTGGACCCCAGCCAGCCCACGTGGGCACCCGGACAGCGATTCCAGACGTAGATCTAGAAGGAGTAGAGCGGACACCGCCATGCAGACTCATACATCGCGTATTGCTCAGTGGTTGGCCGTCCACCCCAGCCATTGTTCTCTGGTTTCCTCCATGCGGTTCAACAGGGGCCGTTTGAGGGCTCATTAGCATGACTAAGAGGCTGCCCTCCTCCTCGGACCCACGGAGGTCCACTCATATTCAAATGGGTTCAGATACCTGGGCTGGTTGCTCCCAGGGAACTATTAGGACATTAGGTGAGTGTGAGATTAAATCAGGCTTCCTCTGATAAGATCTACAGGAGGCCGTAGAGTTCCAGCTTTAAACAGGGTCTCTACCCTCCTCGAAACTGCTTTTTTTGTGTTTGCTGTGTGTGTGTGTGTGTGTGTGTGTGTGTGTGTCTCACACCCCCGCAGCACATTCTACAGACTGAACTCTTCACACACACAGGGGCGTTGCCACTTGCTTCTGCTTTTATATATTATAGATCTCTGTGCTCCACTGCTTTTGGGATTGAGGCACCAAACGTAGAACCATAAAAAGAAATAACAATGATGAACGACTCATTATATTTCACAGTAGACGTAGGAGGAACAGATCCTAAATGTCACGAGGGGAGGAACCACAGTCAACCAGTCAGTAAACCAGTCAGTCAACAACTTTACCAGTCAACCAGTCAGCCAGACAGTAAACCAGTCAGTCAACAACTTTACCAGTCAGCTAGTTGCATTTCTGTGAAGGCACCATCAACAAGCACCAACAACCCTGACGCTCCCCCTCCAAACACACACACACACACACACACACACACACACACCATACCAGAAACCACAACCCCCGACCACAGACACAGACACACACACACACACACACACACACGTCTAAAAGATGAAAGACCCCAAACAAGGACTTGTAATATAACAACAAACAAGGAAGTGTTGCTGCACACACTGGAGACACACACACACACACACACACACACACACACACACACACCAAAGTGAGAATGGAGCAATCCATTTTCTGTAGACCCTGTTATACTGCCACTACTACTGAGCTATCCCTCTATCTGATAAGACTGTTCTACAGAAAAGATATAGGAGACAGACAGCAGCAGAGCATAAGGGAATCCATATACTTGCCATTCATTTGGGGCTGGAGCAGCTCTCAGGCTTCTAGGAGGGAGTTTGAGAAAGTTTGATTTGGATTCAGTGGGTGTGAGTCTTATTATTTGCTCAAATGAGATACAGAGTAACACGTGTGGGTGTGTGTGGGTCTGTGTGTGTTTCTGATAGAGCGAGTGTGCGTTTGTCAGATATATTCATGGCCTGAAGATAGTTCTTTTCTCTCTTGCTGAGTGCACACATTCAGGCCATCCTATTAAGCAGCCTGCCGCAGCCTGCAACACATTCCAGGTAACACAGACAGAGGCAAGGCAGACAGACACACACATGCACACACGCAAAGAACATGCATCAATGCACCTCAATAAAACAGTCAGTGGATGTCATTTATGCAGGTGTTATAGACCAGCTGCAACAGGTCGACGATACCCAGACGATACCCAGTTCTGTGGTATTATTTCATGGGAGCACAAATGCTGCTGAAAAAAAATCTATATGGTATGAAAAGATAAAAATGTTCTGTAACGACACTGCTGCTGTGTTTATGTCAGTCGCCAGTAGATCGGACGCAAAATCCTTCGGGATCTCAAGTCCCAGCGTGTGAAACTCTGAACCTAAATGTACGCAGGGTGGCAAGGAAATGATCCTACTCGTAATTCAAATACACGGTGGATGTTTTTTAAAACAAGAAATTGCGTGACGATCACTTAGCAGAATTGTTCCCAAAGCTGGGTAATATGTTAAACTAGAGCAGGCATAGAAAGAACCCACCCCTAACCTAAGACACTGTCACATCACATTATAGATGAGTTCTGATTTCTCACTGTTATACCACTGTAAGTCTGTGAAACAAACGCTCCTCTCTTTGGGTTTGCCTATGGTACTGGAGGGCAGATGTTTTGCGGTGTGGTTTCAGGCTAAGGCAGCCAAACATCAGCATCAGCGTTTAAAAGGGCTTCAATATGTATTGGTCTCCTCACTAATGACTAATGTGCTGACTAAGGCAAGTAAAATGATATTCAAGCTCTGTCTTTATCGCTCTCTCTCATTCCCTGTCTCTCTTACACACACAAACACACACACACACACACACACACACACACACACACACACACACCTAACCTGTTCACTCTATTGAACAGCACCAAAAATCATTGTCATGATCCTAAAGACCTCAACGTCTTTGAGATGTGAACATGCTGTCCTCGCCTGGACGAGTGGAGGAACTGCATCTGTTCAACACTTAGGTTGCAACCTAGCACAGACTTCACAGTAGCTCCAAAACATGTGCAGGGTCACGGACTCATCCCAATATCCACAATTTCTATTTATAGCCCAAATGTGTTCAAGTGCATAATCCGAGTTGTTTGACATCACAAATTGAACGCTTATAGAGGAAGTTGTTCCGACACGCTTCCTTCAAATGGAGAAGCTGAGGGGAGAAAACCTATGCTGAAATCAGTCATGATCTAACTTTAACCCTTCTGCTTTTTACAAATGTCCAAAGAAAGACTGTTAAAATAAAATGTCAATCACGTTAACATTTATTATTATTATTTTTTTAAATAAACATAACTGGTCCTAAAGCCTAACCAAACCAAGCCCAAAATATGGTCCCAAAACGTAAAAGCGCAAAAGCACTCCTTACCAAAATCTGGGGGTCTAATCCAAATAGTTTCTTCGGTAGTAGTAGTAGTCACTAAGTGAGGTCCTACAGTTGGTGTCCGTCTCGGTTGCTGCCGTTACTGGCTTTGCTGTCACAGCAAACAGTCATCTCTGCTATCTGTCTCTGGCTGCACGGACAACGGACACATCCCTTCCTGTGGTTAGTGTGTGTGTGTGTGTATTGTGTTTTGCGTGTGCACAACTGTGTTTATGTGTGAGTGTTTGTTTCAGTTTAGTCTATGTCTTCTGTGGCCATGTAATGTCTATGTGGTGTGTGTGTGTGTGTGACGAGGCTGCTGTCACACACAATAACATCAGTGTGGAGAAGAAGGGAGGGTGTTGCCACTGGCCCCACAGAGCCCTCTTCGAGCACACAGTTTGCCGTTAAGGGCTCACAGATGACCGTACATGAGGCCACAAACACTTCAAACACACACTACAGTGATAAGGCTGTGTGTGTTTTAGCGCTTTGGATGAACATCTGCTACCTCAGCTGAGTCAGGAAATTATAACTACACCATTATTCCTGAAGAAGACTGTAACTTAAAAAAGGAGACAAATTTATTCCAAAACCTCTTATTTGGAGGTTAGCTGGAAAGTCACGGTATAAATTAAAGATCTTGGCTGATTGTTTAACTTTGGATTGTTTATAAGATAGAGGGGAAAATCCCGGACACAGTCGGACACAGTCATAGACACAGCCAACACAAATGTTTATGGACAGACAATTATTGCTTATTATTTATTTTTAATCCCTGCTATTCCTGTGATGTCCACTAGGTGGTCTTGTAGGCACTTTAGCAAGAGACAGGCTCAAAAAACTATTAAAGGAGAATAAATTAACCGGAATGTTAAAATACATACAATACTAGTCAAACGTTTGAACACACTCTCCCATTCACTTTAATGGGAAAGTGTGTGAAAACGTTTGACTGGTACTTTACTTTAATTTATAGTATTGTAAACCTTCCTAAACCTGGTCTTTGGGTGTGTGATACTCTTGATGTCCTCATGTCCTTATGCAGACAAAGGCTAGGCCTTTAAGAAGGAACGCCCACTCCTCCTAATTTTGTCAAGAAAGAATACCATCTGAATGTCAACTGAAGGAGAGAAACTACTGTAGATTTAAGCAGGTTATTTTGTTGTGTGCAAACTATGGCTAGCTATCTTCACACGCTTATAACACAGACAAGAAAACTATTAAGAATTAATCTACGCAGAGCGATAAAAAGGGTCACAAAAGAAAACTCACTGAAGGCAGTGAGTTGAGAGAAAGTCACATTAATTTAGTTGAAAAACTATGCCAAGAAAAAATTTGCAAGTATCAAAAAATAAATGTGATAATAATTTTCACACACACACACACACACACACACACACACACACACACACACACACACACACACACACACACACACACACACACACACACACACACACACACACACACACACACACACAC
>JAVQIZ010079571.1:0-11425 GCA_036023535.2 Galaxias brevipinnis
GTGTGTCTGTGTGCTAACAGATGGTGGTGTGGGGGTGGGCCCCCCCCTTTTATTTTTTTACACGCTTTTTTTGCCCCCCCCCCCCCCCCCCCCCCTTATAATATTGAAAAGTATTATAAGTGCACGTCTAGCTATAGTTAAATTCACTTTTGGCACTAAAGATGATGTGATAATTAAATAATCTTGTAATATTTGTCTCAGTTAAAGACCAACTTTCTTCCAGTTTCCAGTCAGTGTTGTTAAAGCCACCGTAGGCAACATTTTTATATTAACGGATTATCAACACATTTTCTCTGATAGCACATTGTAATGATTGTAATGTCTATGGGAGAATGAAAACAATCACGGCTCAGATCAGTCCTCTTGAAGTCTCAATATTTAACACAAATTTTGTCTGCCACCATGCAGGATCTCCCATGAAACTGACAAATTGTTTAATGGCACAAGGAAGTGCGTCAATAAATCAGGACGATATGCCCATACTTGGAGTACAGTAGGATATGCAGTGACCATGAGCATTCTTTTCTTTGCGACTGTTAGGGAAAATAATTACACTAAGCAAACGGTAGGGGTCGCCTAAATAGCCTCCAACACATAAACTGCCTCTAGTAACTTTAAGTACTTTACTTTTCCCTCTAAGGTGCTGTTGAATTGTTTTTATGGAGAAGTTAAGCAGCTAAGGTTCTTACCGTTGGTACCGTTTTTTTTAGTTTTTTTTTTACAATTGTTTGGCATTAATTTCAGGATCTTAACACTCACTAGATTGCAGATGAATAACTCAGAACAGATCATCAAAATGCACCGTTCTTTTAACCCTTTTTTTTTCTTCTTCAATTGCTTAGATACAATACACATAAACCTAAGATTTGTTTGTTGAGCAGAAATCACCAGTTCAAAATGACTCAATATAATGTCAAGTATTACCATTTCAAAATGATTCAAACATTACATATCAAATGTATGTGTTTGCATTTCATTCAATGCATGTAAACTATCAACTTAACTGCTCAAAATAATAAGTAACTGTTGCATTACTCTTAACGCTTAGCTTTATGGAAACCGATAAACATCAATCCATGTTTAGATTATAAATGTTCCAGGGTAAAGTGATTCATTAACACCAATTACCATGGAACATGAACCACATTATTTATGAATGTAATATGTTATCCCCATTCCCCATCCTTTCAGACCTGCTTCTATGATACCATGTAACACCTATCCGACAAGGTTTTCAGGGTTGACAGAATGAGGATGCAGGCCCTTGTCATTGCTTTTGCAATAATGACAACTCATTACTGCTGATTGATTTCACGTCATAGTAAGAGTATGAAAGGATTAGTATGTTAGTACACTCTCCAAATTCAAGGATTTTTCACGGATGATGCGTTTAACGACATCAAGGTAGACCGAAGTCAGGCTTGGATTCACCATGGTTTCTTCCCCTATATTTGGCAAATGAAAACATCCATTGTGATTTGAATGCAAGTTTTCATCCACATCTACATTGCAGGGTTGAAACATGTAGTCAAGGTTTTGCATTTCAGGAAATACATTCTGTAACTTCTTGTTTTAGTGTTGACTTAAGTTTGGGATTTTATTAATATTTTAGGGTTGTACAAACAACTAAACAGTGATGCTGTCGGTTTATTCTGTGTGGGTGAACTAAATCAATGTTCACATGATATTTCATGATAAATTAGTTATTTGAACAAATTATTCTTAAGTTGCAAGGTTTCTTCAAATAAATGATTGTACAATGCAAGAGTTTGAACATGCAGCAGGCAGCCTGTGTTGCAAGTGTTAATGATTTAGAAACATTTCATCAAGGTAATTTCTGAAATTAGTATCGAGGTGATTGTAAAGAAAAAAACTGTAATGTGTATAGCCACAAAAGCTTAATTGTACAGAGTGGTTTTGCAGAGAGAATTTGCAGCTTTTAAGCTATTTATAGTGTTTAGAGGTGTCCATTGGTTTCAGTTGTCCACTGTACATGTCGACAGACATAATGGAATCTATGAAAACAGTTTATTTCTTTGAGAAATATATTTGTTATATTTGATGTGTGAGACAATTAATGGGAGGAGTGTAAGAGAATTGGCAGCTTTTAAGCTATTGAAAGTGTTTAGAGGTTTCAGTTGTCCACTGTCCAGGTCAAGGGGCAGAGTGTCGGAATGGGAGTCAAAAGAGGAACAGGGGTGATGAGATGTTTTATCTCTGCACCAAATTTCCACCAATGAGAGACACACCATTTTCTATATGTCCTTAAACGTTAAACAAATGTGTAGGGCTTTACCTCTGCAGTAACATTTGGCCAATAGGAAGTAATATAAATATGTAACCTTTGGGGTATATGCTGTGTATATATATGCGTTCAGACGAACAGACCCCAGAGGGTGGGACGCTACTTCTGGGTGGGTCTTCTGTATACTAAAACCTTCTTTTTCATATTAAAGTTGGTATTGTTAAGCATCATATATGTTTGAGTTTTCTTTATGAAATATTTATGATAGAGATTTATTTTACAGGAGCCCCTAGTAGGCCATTGTTATTCTCCATGGCTCTTTACAATTGAACCATCATAACAAAATATAAAAATCTTAACACACTCATCAAATACAATATAATGTATAGTACCACAAATCCAATACATTACAGTAGTAACCTGGTGAACACAACTGGTAGTGCTTGTTTTCAATGGTAATTACTCCTCTTGCCTGCTCCAATGGAGTCATCGCAGGACTTTGATATATTGTTGCTTAAGTGTATACAGCTATTCCCTTTTCTGGTTAAGTAGATTCTGAAATGCAAATCTAAGGCTACAGTCTTCAGCCACTGTGATGAAGACTAAGCACTATTTGAAAGAGTCTCCCCACCCCACCATGGTGCCTGTTAGCAAGGTAGAATAACATTGCTACTCTTACCTGATTACCTTCTTAAAGAGAGAAGACACCAAACACCTGTGACATAAAAAAAACTGATAACATTATGTTTTTGTCACAAGTCATTGATTTTCTGCTGTAAATTCCCACAAATGACTTTAGATTGACCAATCTCATTTGCTAGCAAGAAGATAGGAGCCCCGACCATTGGCGACGCTAATAGATTGTTACAGATGGACAGCTCTGCTAGAATATGTTCAATAAAGCTGCGGGGATTAAAGGCATGTAATGAAGCATAAAATACCGTGCACCGGACAAGTCTCTGGCCTAGCCGTACTGTTATCTCTGCTGCGGCAGTCGGCCAAGAATGCCGATTATTAGGTTGTGTACACATTGTTAGCAATTGCTTTCTAATCTGCGGTGGAGAATTAACATAATAAGGATGCTGTGTAGAGGAATTGAAGGATTATTTGTTTAGAGACACTGAAGGAGCGTCTGCTAAAAGCCTCAAAGGGGTTGTAAGGCCCATAAGTCTGTGTACACTGGTGTCTCGTGTTTAACTACTGAACACGAGTCTTAGCCTGGATCCTAATTAGGGTCAGATCTCAGAGCAGGGGAAGGCTGACCTTTTAAACAAATTCACAGGAATGTTGCTTTGCCGTTCAGTCTGGATATAATGTACAAATACGAGTTACACAATGCTGATGCTACAATCACATGGCCTGTATAAACACCTACGCATGAAAAGAGTCCACAGGTCAACTGGGAGGCTATCACTGCTGTCAATCAGGCTTTAGCCTTCAGGCAATATCTTTTAGCTTTATGTGAAATTATTCGATTCCAAAGCAGTGATTTAGGAGGTGAGCTAATGAAGAGCAATTCAGTGAATGCATGCTGTAGGTTAAGGTTATAGAAAACTTAATCGAATGTATGCTGTAGGTGAAGGTTATAGAAAACTTAATTGAATGTATGCTGTAGGTGAAGGTTATAGAAAACTTCATTGCGGATTTACACTCTTGTTGCAAAAATTTGTTTATCCTAGAACTCAATATGTATGAACTGGGCCTGAAGCTGAGTGCACCTGAAGTTATTTAAAAAAATAAAACTTCTCCCCTTGTGTCATTCCATAA
Organism: Galaxias brevipinnis; assembly: GCA_036023535.2. Lineage (NCBI taxonomy): Eukaryota > Metazoa > Chordata > Actinopteri > Galaxiiformes > Galaxiidae > Galaxias > Galaxias brevipinnis. The sequence continues at coordinate 4,013 of JAVQIZ010079571.1, forward strand.
AGCTTTTACGCCAAAGAACATCGTTTGCAATTTTTCTCCTCCAGGTTTGGCCAATCCGGCTTGAGCCGCTGGGGATAAAATTATTCCTTCGGACTGAATTTTATGAAACATATTTAAATGTCCGGGTTGGATTCTGTAGGAGTTGTAATTGCCTCCACTGTGAAAAGTGCACAGGGCCTCTAAAGGTTTATCCCCTGGTTCTGCAGGCTGTCAACGATTCACAATGTGTTGAACTGAAACCAGGTATAGGGGAAAATGGGCTGTCTCTATGCCGACAAGGGCAGCAAACTTTACATAGTGCATCTATATTTATTGATTTTAGATCAAAAGGGTATCTTTATGAATGCAGTTATGGCGGTGGTGTTAGGGCCAATCTCCAGACTTGAAATGGAACTCATTAACGGGTCAAGGTATATTTGGAGGGTGTCAATAGTGCCAGCTTTAGGCAAGAAAAATAGCATATTTTACTTAGCAGACGGCAGTCCTAATGAACTCACCAAGTGCTCTCAGCACACAATGCAATACCTAATGACTAATGTATGCAAAGAGATGGAATGTGCCAGAGTGCTCTGCATACAAAGGAGTCTCCAACGTTCAATAAAGCGATGCTTTTTAAACAACCCAGACAAATCTCACTTTTTCTTGCTTTTTTTAAACAAACACCCACCCCTCTGGAAGCTTGGTTGTATGCTGGCAATAGACTGACCTGGTCGGAAAAGAGCGTTGTTATTCCTGCCACTCAAGCTAAGGTAACAATGGAACACACACACACAGCCGCCTGTCTGTCAGTACAAAGACTGGTTTGTCGTTGACAATAGTGTTGTCATAAAAACATCACGGGTGTGTTACAACATCTCCGACCCCCGTGAGTAATTGTCTGGTTTTGTGTCTAATGAGCACTGTAACTCTGCTCCTCAGAGAGAAAACCATGCAATTACCAGTTGCAGTACACAGAGATTCTTATGTTACCGGCATTCAGAACATATATATTGCTTTTAACAATGGCAGTGTGTCTGAGTGAGTTGGGAAACCATTTTGGGTTGAACTCTCTTTTCAAGCCAGTTAAAGATGTATTCTTTCTGCGAAGGTAAAAAAGGTTTCATTTTTCACGTCTGTGGGTATGCCGTAGTGACTGCAAAGCTCTGCTTCCTACATAGAGCAAGGTGTTCTTGCACGCTGTGAAATGGATTCACAGTACATTCTATGTTTTTTTGAATAAATAAATGTACTATGACCTTTAAAGGCAGAACTACGAGCACTGTAGAGGGACATGTTTACATTTTTGGGGTAATAACGCCTGTTAAGGGAATGATACGTGTGTGTGACTCTATTTCAGTCTTATGCTTTATTTCATATGGGATTGGACATCCTAAGGTGGTTGGACGAAAATAACGTGAATCGTTCATTCATTCCCCAAGCTTTCATTCACCCAGTCAGTGTTTTTTCGCCTGGTACTAATAGTGCTTTGTTCATTGTTCAAATGCCTTCATTGTTCGTTTACCTTTACCAAATGTCGGACATGATTGTTTCTGTCATCTTTAGTATTTTATGGATGAAAAATGTCGACTTCTTTGACCCCCAAAATTCGGCCTCTTTCACTTTTCCAGTAGAAACAGTCACACCCTCTAAAACCTCTGAGCAGACCACACATTAAAGATATTGGGGAGTGGGGTGTTTTCGTGTTTCTCTGTAGATGACCTTCTAATGATGCCATGGTGAGCTCCCATGCTATGAGATAATGCCTAGCCATTCCAGGCTGAAGACCATCATCACAGCCATTCCCAGTTGGACTTGCTGGCTGGGGGGGGGGATCCAGACGAATGCGGGGGCCTTTCATTATATCAGGGTTGTCGGAGACCCTGGATGAAACTATGCAATAATCCTCCTCCTGTGTTAATTGTCTTGTGTTCACTGAGTTGAGTTAATAATATCTGGTGCTTGCATGAGTGAATGTGGTCATGTTACTGGCACAATCCTTTACTGTGTGGAGCTCAAATACAACGGATAGAATAAAAAATAAAAATCTAATGGTTGGCTATCATTTACTATTTGGGCTTTCGAACCTCCTAATTCCTTTCAAGACAATCGGTTGTTTAATGTCCTTGCCTGTGTTTAGCTCAAGGATGACTATGTCTGGCTGTACAGTGTTCCCCTGCCTCAGGCTTTGCCTGGGGTGGCAACAAGCTCTATTAGCATGTGTGTTGTAAAGTTAGCACGGTGGTGGTGAGAAATACTGCATCTCTGGAAGACTGATATCTGTGTGTGTGTATGTGTGTGTGTGTGTGTGTGTGTGTGGGGGGGTATTGCTGTGTGTGTTCAGGCGTGTACTAGTGTGTGAAGTGAAGTCGAGGCCCCTATAGCCGCAGTGGTCCCTTGTGGTATACTTGCGTGTTGGTCAGAGACAACCAGTCTGTTCAAAGCTAATTCTTCAAAGGCACAGGATGGCCACAAAGCTCCCTGTCGATAACTCCCAACTGCTTCCCACCATGCGAAGCCTGTGGGCCTGCTGTAGAAAGGAGAGTGTGGATGGATTCAGTTAGAGTCCACTGACTGGGCAATCCACCAGGTCAATCATAGATTAGATTCAGCCCTGTGGTCCATGCTCTTATCTGGTTTCATTTTCACCTTTTATTTGTTCAAGCGATGCGGAATGTTTCTACTGTACCTGATCTGCAGCAGAACAGTTGGGGGCCTCAAACCCAATTCTATTCAAATTCCGCCCCCTCTTTCTGTATTTCACATCTAGGCCTTGTGGACAGGGGAAAAAACAAACACACAAATGCCTTACAAACCTTAAAATACCCCCAGGGTAGAAAGAGAGGAACCCCGGAACACCTCAAAAGGAACAATCATCCCGTTACCTCATTAAAAACCGAGCATCCATTTTTATTCATCTCCCCGCCCCGTCTAGGGGACTGAGCACGGTTGTTGATCTCCAAACAGCACCTCCGTTTGTCATCCGTGCAGCAACTCCCTGGCACATGCCTTGTTGCGTGCGGCGCGGGGAGGCTAACAAGGGAGAGAGGATAGATTCCAGGTGTCTCCCTGCCTATTCATTATCAACTGTTTACTAGCCATTAGTTATTCCATGGTGTTGTGAGCCCATTGTTCACACTCACTTAGAAATTCCCAGACATATCAGAAATGAAATTGGGGTGAATAGTGTTTTTCTGCCCGACTCCAGAAAAGAGAATAATCAAGTCGTGCTGTCAAAACTACTCTAATGCAGCGATGTGTCTCAGTCTAGCCTTGAATAGACACAGAGGCACATACGTCTCTTATGGGAATGTTAAAATTGGCAACAGTAAAATGTTATGTGTTTCTTAATACTAGTCATATATTAGCCATTATAAAATTTTTTTTAATCCATGTTCAATTTATGGGTCAAATTAATATTGCCCTGGATGTTAATGACTGTTTTGTCTTTTGAATGCTGGTCCCAGTTGTTGCTCGGTAGTTCTGTTAGTGGCGGCAAAGCAGTGACAGATGAATAATCCATGGATTCCCTGAATGCTTTTTCCCCTCCAGCTGAGGAGCGAATACCGAGCAGTGCTCGGCGAAGTGTGGACGAGAATCCTCTGGCTCTCTCCTGTCCCCTTATCTCGCCGTGCAAATATTGGTCTCACGATCCTCTCCTCCACCTTTTCCCAGATATATTGTTTCCCCCAAATGCAGCCAAGGTCCAGACTGGGTCATCATTTTCCAACTTTTATTTTCAAATCTATCTGAACTTTCCTGTAGGAAAAACAGGTCTGAAACCTTTCTCTCTGTGGGGATTGTAAGGTTGTGCCCGTTTGGTATAGTCTCATCGCCATGTCAGACTACATTTGAAATTGATCGATTGTGAGGGACAACTACTTGGTACAACCACTAAATTGTCCTGCTGGGATTAATTAGTAGCCCAATGTGGTTTGAAGACTGGTCAAAGCCACACGAAGAGATTGTTGAAACTGCTGCTGCCCAGCTACTTCCCTGTGGGGATTTGGAAAGAGTGGGGCTGACGAAAGTGCCAACAACATCTTCAAAAGTGGTTGAGAGACGCTGTTGGAAAAGAGGCGTGTACTTCACCGTGTCGTCGGCACTGAAGCCACCTGCAGCCCTCCACGTTAGCCATCCAGAGGTATATTCAGCCAGAGGGGACCCATTAGAGATCAAATATCCATCGATGAAGAGGTAAGGGAAGATGTACACAGAGATGTTATTTGGCCAATCGAATTATGATCAGGGTTGGTATTAATTAATTCTCATAATTGTGTCGTACAGATTTGCCGTTTGAATGTCTCATTAAGTAGATTTGGGTAATTCTGGTATTACAATCCATCCATGCTGTCTAAGCCTCTTCCCACGACTTGCATCTCTGAGTCACTCTGCCAGAGCGTGAGGAACAGCAGATCAAAAGATTGACGCATAGGATTGCTTTGCCACGGGAGTGCGGGCATCATTCCTACTATTCTTTGCCAAGATTAAAACTTTGCTGCAGTCTTCTTGGTGGCTTACTTTTAAACTAAGCAAAAAAAAAATGCTGCCACCAAGAATTAGCCGTGCAAGCCTTTTGACAGACGCACAGCAAAATACAAATGATTACTTTTAGTCAATACAACATTAGTCAATTTGACTAAGTATTAGTTATTCCAATTTATTAATGTGCAAATTGGCCAAATTTAGTCCCCACATTTGTTTTATTGTCTCTATAATAATTTATTGGCATACTACTTTGAATTGTAGGTAATATTGTGTCCACTGAATCAACAAGCAGATCAAAAAGATAGCTAGTAAACAAACTGCTAACATGGGATTTTCTTTCTACTTTGTAAGATGTTCAATATTCTTATTACGCTCACCATGTAACACTAATGTGTAAAATAAAACATTTGATGGCACTCCAAGTCCCAGGGTGGATGATTATTTCTTTAGCTCTCAACACAGACTTTTTTCCCCAGTGCACATCTTTTAAGATGGTGGAGTTTCATGTTCCTGCCTGATGTTCTCCCACATTTCCTTAGAGATGACAAATCTCTCTTCCATGTAACAACAGCTTTGACCCAGAATGACTTGCCAGGTGTTGAGTTTTTGGATAACCCCCCCTCTGAGAGCCAGCTGCGTTGGTAGATCAAAAAACAAAACCCAAATGATCGTTTTCAATGTTTAAAGCAAGGTCACACAGAAGCCCTTTGCTCCGGTATGAAAAAAAGCATTCCACTTAAAAGGCAGTTTTCCACTCAAAGATGGGGTCCTTTTAAAAAGTTGTAAGCAGCCATACTGTGTTCCAATTTGCTTCTCACCAAGTAGATAAGGCCTGTGTCAGTCTGTTTTGGTTGGCTCCGTGTGTAGGCAGCCGAAGTTGCTGACAGCTTTCTCAAGCTAAATATGGATTGCTCTGCTGCGCAAACGCTACTCAGGGAGATGCTTAATGAAGTACTCTCAGCCTTCTTATGGAGGGCTGTACTGTATGGTTCTCTGAAGGTAAATAAAGTGGAAGGCTATCAATGAGTTGTCCTGGCGGAAGGCCAGTGGTGGGTCTGCCTGGGTAGCTCCGTCCATCCGTCAGGTCAATCCTTTACAGTGTCATACCATGTAGCTGTAGGCACCATGAAGGTACTTCACATTCTCCCAGCGGTGCAGCCCCCACCTCCACGAAGGGGAAACAGAGTCTTAAGATCTTAGGCAATGTTTTATGATGAATGAAAAGCAGAAAACCCTGGCAGCTATGCACAACTCCCGACTTGCCTGGAGGCATAGCCCTTTGTGGTGTGCAGAGCAGTGTGAATTGGAATGATGAAGGCATGTTTTTTTAGACTTCAACACACCACTAGGCAGCGCATCGTAACGCAGAGAGTGGGAAAAAATGGGGTACATGAATTGTGGATGAGGTATTTGGCGGGGTAGAGGACTTGCGTAACTTTCCTGACAGCAAAATCTGTTCTGACTGGGAGGGATGTATGGTGTATTACTAAGACAACGTTTGAAGTAAGGAGAAAAAAAAGGTTGCAATATTACAGCAATAGCTTGTCAATAGGATTGTTTGGAAACAAAAGCGTTGGAAATAAAGGGGCACAAGCACTTTCAACACGTTTTCCTTCCCACTGACACCTGTTGTCCTTTTCTGAGGAGCTCTGTCAACATAGCACATCTATAAATACAGCCGAAGCAAAACAACGCATACAGCTCACACGCCACCAAAATGGTTACAGACTGTGAATATTTGTGTGGCACCCTTTGATAGACAAGACTGACAGAATAGGTCTACCCTATGCATTTCTCACTGAAGTGCCATTGTGATTACAATTGTGATTTTGATTCAAATGTAATTTGTGTCCGTTGTTTTTTCCCTTGTAAACACTTTGGGAACCTTGTTTTAGAAAGCTGCTGGAAAAACAGACTATTATTATTATTATTATTATTATTCTCATTATTATTACTCCTAGGCAGAGGAGGAGTAGGGTGGCTGTTTTTGTGTGTAGAACAGACTCTTACTAGATGTCTTGATAGAACTGGTGTCTGTTAAAGAAAGAAACCTCTCCACTCACAGTAAAGATGGAGTTAAAAAACGAGTGACCGGCTCTTTTGGTTCTTTTTTTAAATACGGTAGAAACATCCCTGTTATCGCTCTGAACTTTTAGACCAGGAAGACTGGATTGGGGTCGGCTAATTACCCTGTACTCCGTGATCAGGAAACTGAGCACGGTTCAACCCCCACCATTCACGAGCCGCCTCTCCGCCCCCTGCAAGGTGGAGAGCCCTCACAAGCTGAGTGCTGCTGGATATTTGCCTCGACTTAAATCATTTAGGACCTTTTTGCAAATCAATCCTCTCCAACTTTGTGGGAGTGAACCGACTCCGGTCGGATTGATGTTTCCCATGGTAGCGCTCCGGGTAAATACATCTGCATGCATCGAGCTGCTCCTCAATCGCAGCTCTTTGGCTGCCGTCTCACTAGATAGCCAGCGCCCACAGGGATGTATTGGCGTAGCCTGCGAGGAGGAGTCTTGCTGACTGCTCAAGTATCTTCTTCTTTTTCCAAAGGGCACAGTGCTCCAAGTTTAGACGTTAAAGAAGGAATCATGTTCCAAGTGTTTTTTTTCGACCCTGATGATATAGTGATAAACAGATATCATTGTTTTGTGACTTTTACATGAGTATAAATATGCCATTTGATACATATGATGAAAAATGATGCCATTTGAGTGTATTAGGTCTTAGTCTCTCTCTCTCTCTCTGAAGTTGGCCCTTCAGTCTCAGTCTCTCCTGGTACTCTCCCACACCTCTCTCTCTCTCTCTCTCTCTGAAGTTGGCCCTTCAGTCTCAGTCTCTCCTGGTACTCTCCCACACCTCTCTCTCTCTCTCTGAAGTTGGCCCTTCAGTCTCAGTCTCTCCTGGTACTCTCCCACACCTCTCTCTCTCTCTCTGAAGTTG
>JAVQIZ010079576.1:0-26076 GCA_036023535.2 Galaxias brevipinnis
CACCTTTTTTTTTTTGTTTTGAGTTGTTTTTATCCCTTTGCCGGCCCGACTATTTTATCTTACCAACTATCACTCCCGAAACCCCCCCCACCCCCCCCCCCCCCCTCTCTCTCTCTCTCTCTCTCTCTCTCTCGCTGCAGTGGGTGTGTTTCCCTTAACATTACATTTCACCTATGCAGTTTAAAGATGGTTCCAATTGGGTTCCAATCAAATATTTACAAGTCTCAAATATTTTTTAATAATTAAAGTATAACCCCTCCACCCCAATCAATTTTTTTTGTTGTGATTTTCCACCAATGTGAGAGCAGCAATCGTACACGTTTTACCTTTAATGGTGAAGCCCATGCAATCACAGGGTAAGTGGAACAGACCTGAGGTCTTAGTGGGTTTCGTAATTCTGCCACTCTATTTTCCTGTTTCCCCAGCTAGCAAATCTATGAAAAAAACTATTAACAGTGCACACATGCGTTTCTTGAACTCTCAATTGCGGTTAGTAATTGCAATTCATTCGGCGCTTCAGGCAAAAATGAATGTCAAACACTACGTTTCCAATTGGTGGACAGAGGTTCTCCTCTGAACTTCTCTCCAGAGACTCGCTCAGTGGATTTAGCGCCTGCTTTTACTTCATCCGGAAACAGTGACCTTGTTCTGTAAAAATGAATTTCTATGCAAAGAAATACGAAACCTGTAAGGGGTTATTCTGACTGGAAGTAGGTGATAAATGTTGAAGTGCTGGCTCTTGGTGCAGATGTGTTGAATGAAAAAGGTTAGAGAAGAAACTTGTTTAAAGTCGCTATGCGTGGTTGTAAAAACAACAGCAACAAGTGAATGTTGAAATGTTGAATTAGATCATGACCCCCCAGCCACCCAAAAAAGAAAGAACTAAAATATAACTAACATAGACTGTGCTTTACAGAAAAAGAAAATTGCATCTTCAATGGCACTGTTGATAAAGCACAAATTGAATGAAAGGATGTATTTTATCTTGTGCTTTCATACCTTTTGATTAATTCTGATCAAGGTCACTACAATTTCAGCAATTCATTAATCTTATCCTTTGCTGGAGCTGTGGGAAAAACTTTGCTGTCATACAACCATGATTTTTTAAATAAATATATATTTGTTTAAATCTTAAACATCAAATTCGACAGTAATCTTTCACTACGTGAACAAAAGAAGAATATTCTAGATCAGTGTCAGTTGACCTTTTTGGGGTAGTGGTAGTAGTGACTTTGTATATTTTGAGTGGTTGCCTGGTGTTGCTTGAAATGTGTTTGTTGAATCTAAATAATGTAACTGTAAAGAGCAATTGAATCGATGTTAAATTTGACAATTTCTAAAAAATAAATCGAGTCAAACATAATGCTTCCATTTGCCAACCACTGTAACAATACAAAAACAACATGGAAGTATACTATAGCTTTCCAGCGACACTTGTGGTAAAGTCATTAATTCTGTACCGAACAAAGAGTTTACTTTCATCAAAGCTAAGTGACAACACAGGCAACGAGCCTCTCTCAGACTTTCCCAATGCAAAAGATAGTACTTGAACTGCTAATTGGTGGAAAGAAACCTTAGGAGTCAGCTTGAAACTCCTGAAAACGGGTGGCACCAAAGAAAAGCTCCATGCTAGATGTATTCAAGCCGCAGATAATTAGAGGTAACTTCTCTCTTCGTGTGCCAGTGTTGACAGTATAGTAGGCTACAAGGGAGCCAGACCTTGTGTTGAAACATTGAAGTATGTGATGAGAGGAGAAAAAAAAGAAAAAAGGGGGTTTGGGTGAAGAAGGGCTTTCAAAAGACTTTTGGAGAAGCCTCACATAATGAACAGGGGCTTTTGGGAACATGTCTGTTCTCCTAGGATCCTTTATTCCAGGGTCTTTTTTGTGCAAATTAGGATTGACCTAGACAGTACCCCCAACTCTCCTTGCTGCAGAGACTCATCAACTATTTCTAATCAGCAATCAGTTTTAGCAAAGTTAGGCTACGTTTGGTCAGCCAAGTTTGGTTGTGAAACGTCAAAATAGCCTTCTACGGTATAAGGTTCTTGTAAGCAGTGATTTTGGCATGTTTTGTTTGCTGGTATGTTTGCTTGTTTCAAAATACATACAATTCAAATGATTTAAAAATTGTATTTGAAAATAAATAACAAAAAAAATACTTTGTAACTTTGGTATGTGATGCCAAGGACTGGTTTTGAGAGGTAAAAAAATAAGCTGCTCATGTGAAATATATACCGCTGTATTATTATATTATTTCAAGGTCTATAAGCTGAGATCAGTCTGTAATGAGGCCGAGAAGGAGTACTCACTGCAGTAATGCTTGAGGGAAAAATGTTTGTTTACACCATTAGTCAAAAAGATGTTGTAGGTTACTCCAGCCTTATGAGAGTGGTCAAAATCCATTTGAAACATACTAATACATTCCCCGGAGGATCATTATGGACGGTTTTTGTGGCCTCATTTGTATGTGGTGCCTCAACAATAGAACAAGACGTGATGCACTTTGTAAGTTGCGTGGTTACCGTGTCTTTCAACATTATTCCCTCAGGTCAGAGAGAAAGCCACTCACCTTACTCACTCTCTCTCCCCAGCAGCTCTGTTTAGTGGGATGTGTTTGCCGCACCGCAAAAACTAAAAAGGATAGTAAAACAGAAACGCAGGCAACCTTACGAAAACAAAATCATCACATTTGTCAAACAAAGGTTAAAAGCATTACTAACTCACTACATTATGAACTGTCAAAGGAAAAGAAACAAATATAAATACGTTTGTGTTATTTCAGCGTACATCATTATGCCTCCTCACTAATGACAAAGGTGTTGCCAGAGTTGGAGAGTGCTTTCTGTAACATTTTCACTGCACTAATTCAGGGAATAATCAACAATATCCCTGTAGTTACGCGGTATTACAACTGCTGTATTTTCAAATCTTTTCTCTTTCTGAAATCGTCACCCCACCCACCCCCCTCCCACACACTGACAGGGCAAAGCTAACCTAACTGTTTCTCCCACTCGTGCACTGTTTTTCCCACTTCCTCGGTGTCCATTGTTGGACAGTGTAAAGGGCACTGCTTAATGCTTCATACCAGAGCTGGAAGCCCACACCGTGGGCATTGTTGAGAATGTTTAGTAACCAACTCCACAGAATAAAGATGTACATTACAAGCTTTTCAAAAACAGTGCAATGGCATAGCAGCTAACATTTATCTGAGAACACATTTCATACTCAACCCCATTGACTCTCTTTTTTCAAGACTTAATTAGTCACTTATACGTCTTTTATCTTTGTGATAAGTATAAAGAGATTTATGCGATTCTTAAAAGTGTAGTTTAGACATGGAGAACACATTTTTAAGAGTAGTTATAATTGACAATTTACATTTTGCTTATGAGACCTTGGTAGCTTCAAAAGTCACTAGAGTGTGACTCTACCTTATGGCCCTTGTTTTGTTCGAGGATTATATGCCCTTAAGGATTATTAGCATGACTTAAGCAACTAAGCATGTAATATCCTCGTATGGAGGTACAAGCTATTGCTTTGCACATCGTTAGCCTTTGTTCTTAGCAAAACATGTGACGAGTTAACTGGAGGTCATGCTGATACGGTGATTGAAAAGGCTCGCCTGTTGCCAAATCAATGTGGTTTGTACAGTTCTATAAATAACTATCCCCTACATCTCTTACACTGCTGAACCACACACAGTACACTTGGAAGTGTGTCTGTTAATGGTGCATTTTGTAATACGACGTTAAATCAAGGTTTTGGAAGCTTTACGAATCCTGTATCAGCCAGTTGCAAGCACTTGTTTGGGAACATATGATTGGACACCTGCTTGAGGTACACTCCTTCTGTTTCTGTGATGGCAGTGGGTGGGCATATTTATGAAACAGCTATTTTAAACTTGCATCTCTGTCTCTTAAAGGTGCACTGCAAAATGTAAATGACATTAGTATTCTACCTATGAACGATGCTCTCTGGAATATTACAGGTAGACTTTGAAACAGAGACTTTGATTTGATGTCATTTATAATGTGTCTCAGCCTTGACTTTGATATTGAGAGACATCTATTACAGCTGTTTGTCAATAATTGCCAATTACAACACAGTGGTGTTGCTAGAAAGAAGAAATAATCATGAAAAAGCCTAAGACACATTTGAACCTTTCATGTTAAAGAGTGATTGAACAAAGATCGATAACAGATTTACGTAAGACATTTGTGAATATTACCTTGCAGGAAAAGGTTGCATATACATTAGAAAATAGATTTATCATATTATTTTTATGCTAAAGTTTCTTTTACAAGTAACTGTATTGCTTCAGCATTTTGTATTCAATTATTTAGATGCCTAAATTACAAGATCAAAAATACAAAGTCAATTGTTAGGGTTAGGGTTAGGCTTTACAGTCACAAAGAATTATCTAAGCCAGAAGTGTTAGAGTACATCCGTGTCAACTGTAAGAGTGTACAGTGTATTAATGAATGTGTTACTCAATAAAAAAAAAGATATGTTTATTCTTTATATATGAGGGACTAACAAAAACTATTAATTTCCAAAAGGATAAAATCTATTTCCATAGTCTGTTCTACAGAGCATGTCAATCTGCCTTCATCAAAACATTATGGCCCTGAAGTGCTCTTGGCCTTAACCTTAACAGCCTCCATTTCAATACACAAAGCAAGACTGAGCTAGCAGGTCAAAAGCTATTTGAAAATCCTCTGAATCAAATAAAAATATACATGCAGAGATTTCCCTAATATATTGCTAAACGATGAAAAGAGGTCCTCAGTTGAAACCATTCTGGACCCAAAACTCACCTCCGGCATCCTCTTGACGACTCTATCCTTAGGTTACACACACACACACACACACACACACACACACACACACACACACACACACACACACACACACACACACACACACAAAACGTCTATGAGAATGAACAGGCAGCTGCTCCTTTCTGACTTATCCTGTGTACACAGGCATCATCAATGTCATTTCCAAGGCAAACTGACCTGAATAACTGGAAATATATGGATAAAGTCCAGCCCCTGGATCTGATGGGGCTCCAGTCGATGAGGGCACTTCATCTTGGGGAGAGCGGACACAATCTTCTCAGTTAGGGCTCTGGAAGGAGAGTGAGAGCATGTATACAGTAACTGGTAGGACCTACATTAAGTACACATTAGTTATATTAACACTACCCCACTAGTGTGCCCAGAAGCAGCTTACATTTTCTGGCCAATAGTGGAGTTTTCTTGAAAGAGAAGATCCACATCAATGTCAAAGTTGCATGTTGTAATGCACCATGTCATCCCACCAACTACCTGTAATCAGACATTGACAATAGGATAAATCTATTTTATAGGTTCAAAGAGTAGGCAGCCCCTTCTGTCTTAGATTTGCTCTGTCTTTTCAGACACATCCATAATCATCACTGGATTAATAAAGCTAGTATCTTCACGGGGGCTAATATGAAAATGTTTTAAAGACAGACTAGTTGCTAAATTGCAAGACATGCTATTTTCAAAACAATGCATTGTTACCTTGTCGAACGGTGACAACCCTTTGATTCGAGCTCTGAAATACCCTGCAGCAAGGAGAAGCTCCAAGATTTCGGTAAGCTTGACATTCTGCTCTTCATCTTCTCGCGTCTCAACCTGCAAGACCGATGCAACAATGAAGTGTAAAGTAGGTTTTATTTTAAGCAACCACTACACAGATAATAGTTTGGACAGGGAACAACTGTCATTGGAGATTAGAAGTACATGTAGACGATATCAGATCAGATTATCAAGGACTCTATCTGACCAACCATCAAAAATAAAATAGTAAATATACTTGCAAAAACGCTTGACAAAAAGTAATAGAGCTCTTAAGCTACAGTAGTCCATTGTATTTTAACGAGCAATGTTTGTACAGTAAAAAGCTAAATCGTTTTTCGCAATTTGTGCACAATTTCTTGAGACCACTAAGGTACAATGTTTTACTGCAAGACAATGCATTTACCTGAATAAGATTGCCCTCTTGATCATATTGAGCCCCTATTTTAGAACCTGTTCTCAGTCTCTGGAAAACTGACGGTGCCGCCGCCATGTTGGAATGATTTTGTAAAAAGTCACATGACGGAAGCATATGACGAACCTTGACACCTCAAATGCAATTGCGAAAAAAAACTACTAAAAAATAATGTTTGAATTAGACAAATAGTAGTCAGAAAAAGGTCAAGAGGCTCACAATATGTGATTTTACAAAACATAACGTAATGCATGTCATATTTTTACTTATAGTTGCAATTCTACATTTGTTCACTAGAGGGTGACCTTATGCCGCTAATGATGAAGGTATGGACCTGAACACTATTTGGGGTACCTGTTTATCAGTTGGACTGATTCAGTTTTTTTTTGGCCGACAACATTGATGCTTTTCTTCTAACAAGTAACATATTCTGGTATAAAATACGATATAACGTAGTATTAATAGATAGTAAGCGTTTGTGTGGAGGACATAAGACAGGAATGAGTAGGAAGTTTTGTGTGTGTGTCTGTGTGTGTGTCTGTGTATGTGTGCATTTGTGTAGTTGTGAGAAAGCATAACATTTTAGAAGATTTTTGCTTCCTCTTTTTTTCAGTTTTGTAATTTCAATATACTTGTAAGGCCGGTAGATACTGCGGTAACGTCTTAAAGGAAAGCCATTACAATTGCGTTAAACCTTCACACATGGGTGAGAGTGCATGCTCTGGCACCTGACGTCTCTCTATTTCATATGATAGACACTCTATTAAAGTAGGGGATCCCATAATGGACTATGCATCAGTGCAGGTAATGGTTGTCAGCTTGAGCGCCCAAGAGGCAGTGGAGAATTCCATTAGAAACCCCATAGTTCTTAAATCACTCCTTCTGCTGTCCTCTGTGTTTCTCTCCTCCTCCCTCTTTCTCTCTCTCTCTCTCTCTCTCTCTCTCGCTCTGTCACACTGTATCAAACTACTACTTGCAGGCAATTACTACAGCTTCATAGACCTTTCAACAATGAAAAGAGACCTAGTCCTTGGACTTACCCCTCCTGCCCACTGGACTGCAACATCTATAGACAGATATTCTCACTCAAGTATACGAAGCCAAGTCGACCACTAAATCAATGAGGCATATGGACAACAGCCATCTCAATGATAAAACACGTTTTTCCTCTGTAATGCCCATTTATGAGATGAGGTCAAATATTTGCTTTTGGGTGAAGGCGCATTTATGCACTCAGATAGGTGGACTAGAATGCAATGGATACTTGATCATAGATGTTGAATTGGCTTTGTTGGCCTGTTATAGAATCATGTAATTCATAATAATGCAGGTTGGTGTTATGATTATGGCATGACGTTGCTGATATTCCTCGTAACATATCAGTTAATCCCATTGCATATTGCAGTAAAGGAGACTGAATTCTTAAATAGTTATGGTTACGGACTGACAGTGCATTTACAAAAAACCAATAATGTAACAATGTTTTTCTTCTTTACCCAAAGAAATGTAATTTCACAGCAGTATTATTTTCCTCTGCACCTTCCCTACACGGTCCAATTGCCTGTGGAAACAATCTCATCGAGGACTCTTTCCCATTTGCTTACAATCCAAGGCCCAACTCCATTCCCGCCCTGACAGGTGTAAGATTAACTTAGTTAGGGGCTAGGCCACTCATGCGCCTCAAATTAAATTAATGGAACAAATTTCCCCTCTAATTAAGATGAAAATACGTGTCAGTTGTAACCTTGCCGAGCACTAATTATGTACAAATGATTTATCATCTGTTTCGCCCTGAATAGCAATGGGCTCACCTCGCAGATAGCCCTGGCTGGCTGTTAAGAGATGCCCACTGATTAACACTGACAGGTTGTGCTGCGGAGAAGCTGCATATATCCCAGGCAGCCAATGGGAACAGTGTCATCGACACCCCCCCACCCCCACCCCCCTCCTCCATTAACCTACATTGAGTGTGCAGCTGAGCATCACTGGGCTCCTTTCCTTCTTGTATCTCTCCCCAGAATGAAAATAAAGTACTTTCAGGGGATGACAGATATTGACTAATAGGGTTGGGTTGAGTTGAGGAATGAATGAAGGATGAATTCCATTGTAATCTATTGGGGCTCTGTGTACAACCTGGATTGTTACCTGTACGCTAAGACGTACCTGGTCTAGTGGAAGATTATTATAATCTTTTGTAGCCTCTCAAGTCTCAGCATAACAGTAACCCTCATGCATGCAACAATCAGCATTTGTTGTTGTTGAGTGCACTGCAGCAGGTAGGTAGAGTACTACTGACACTGGAGAGTACAGCTCTCAGGCCAGTAGATGGTGCAATGGGTTAAGTATGGCAACATTGATGCATTGTGAAAAATTCCTTTAGGGCTAAAATATCCAAATAAACAATGCTTTTTTTAAATGTAATTATAGACTAACTGGTATATTTCATCTTATTTTCTTCTGGCTTGTGAGTACAGATATATTTCAATGGACGCCAACTCCGATTAGCATTAGAATCATGCTCCCTCACGGGGGTAAAGCTACACTGGCCAATCTGTAATCATTGTTCCGCAGGCGCGCTCACAAGGGATGTTGCCGCTTTGTCATTATCATTCAATATGCCACACACATGCTGGTATTGCTGCCTCCATGCTGCCAGCTATTGGGCATTTGCATTTTCTCTCATAGTACCCGGGATTTTTATAGACAATGATGAACTGGTAGACTTGAAGGCACAAATGACTACCCTCTGTTCCCAACACTTAAAGATGAGAAATGCATTTTCTTACATTGATGTTATACAAAAAAAGAGTGGCTGGTGTTTGTATTTGTGTTTGCATGTGTGTTCATGTGTGTTGTGTGTGTGTATTTGCCCATAACCCATGTTTGTCTCTTTTAGATGGCACAGGAAATTGTGTCTGAACAGGTCATTAGGGATCATTTGACTTTCTATTATAACTTTGGGGTCATTAAGCAAAGTCCCATTATGTAATTGTGTGGGTTTCATTGTTGCTGTAAATGTCAATATATTTTCCAAAGGCAGGTACGTGCATTTTCCTTGTCCTCCCTTTCTTCTTGGCTTGTCTCTCCTGTCCAGGCTACTGTGTACATGGCACAGCTGCAGATGTTAATGCATACTTAAAGTGTGTAACCCAAACACAAAGAGAGAATTTAAAAAATGCTTATGAGGAGGGGTTTCCATATCAGCTCCATGTGCCCTACAAATATGAGCATGCTTCTACATCTGTGCAAAATGCCAGTCTCTTTCCCCCCCAAATCAAGAAACGCATTTAAATTTTTCTTGTTTTCATTGCAATATAGAAAAAAGTTTACTCAAAATGTAGCTCTATGTTTTTTGTCCATCACTCTTAAAACGAACAGGTACAGTAGAATGCATTACATCATAAAGGACTGGTATCAGATGAATGTCAGCCATTTTCTTTTGTTGTTAGCTGTTAGCTCTGTACCTTCTTTATCTGTCCACGGCAAAAAGAGCCAATACTTTAGGAGATTCTGCAAACACATCTAATGTATCATCACTATCAGGGGATTGGTTGAGGCATGGTAGTGGAGGGGGTTAGGGGTTAATTAGAGACAACAGGGAGGTCAGGGGGCCTATTATTGGGGAGCTGAGACCTGTAAAAGACCAATGGGGATGACATTTGTGAGGGCCGCACCCCATGCTCCACAGTGGCCCATCACTCACATTTATACCATTGGGACACACAGGGGCAGATAATGAAAAGGCCCTTAACACTGGCAGAAGCAGGATGATAGATTGTTGTCATGGCTTTTCTATGGCTCCAAATAGCTGTTGACAACTAATTGAAAGCCCCCATATCCTCCTTTTAGCTACCAGACTTCCTTTATCACTGTAATTATTGGGGTTAAGGACATCTCCCATGGGATTGTTGGTAGTATGACACACTACACTTGCCTCGTCATCCTATTTGATGAAGAACCCCATTGCATGATTTAATCAGAATGGATTACCTTTACTTTTTTATTACTGCTGCAATTTAAATTATTGTTGCCCTGTGAATACCGTAAAGATACTATTACGAGATGACTAATTATGTTGTGCTACTACATAATTATTTTAAAGTAATGACTAAATATAAAAGAATATCTGGTACGTTACTTTTTGTAAATAATGGTTCTGGTTTCAGCGTTAACATTGTACACAATGACATTCCTAAAAGCACAATTTATTGGGTTACTACAAGCGTGTGGCCTTAGAGGAAGTTGCCACAAATATCTACGCAATATAAAACTGATTATTTGATCGTATTGCTGAAACGATTTTTTGTAATCAGGCTAAATAACTTGTTTTATATAGTAGTCCTATAATCTGCCAGAAAACATTTTAGAGATTGAATTTAGATTTTAGAAATTAGCCTAGTTGATGGTAACACTTGCCAAAATGTATTCTGTTTAAAAACATTAACAAAACAATATTTTTGTAATTACATATTATATCGCATTGATACATGTGTTATACAAATACAATTGATTTAAAAAAATATATTTAGCCTACATAATCCATCCTGCAACCATATATTGAGGATCTAAAAACAAAGTGTGACACGTTTTCGATTATTGTCATCCTTTACGTGGTAAATTAAACAAAAATGTCATAGCCTTACACAACTTGTAACGCTACAACTAGAGCAACAACGGTTTAAGTGAAGATTGTTTACTTGTAACACCTTGCTTGAAAACAGTAATTTGTGTAGAGATTACGTCACTGTTTTAGAACTAGATTGGTTGTCCAGTCCTTACTAAGTCATTTTCATCGGAAGTATCACCAGTTAGCGAAAAGGCTAATCTCGTTTACGTTAATTTCATGTCTGCTAGTTTTTGTAAAACACGGCTTTAACTCTGTATGAATTAAATTATTTTAGAGGGATCCTCTCTGAACTGAAGGTAAGGCTATCATTCTCTATTTGATTTAGCGACCTGTTCCTAATGTTCCTTTCTTGAACAGTTATTGGGATTGACGGCTAGTTTGCTAAATGCTAGTAGGACGACCAAACACCGTTAAGGACGCGTTAAATTAGATTAGCTTGCTATCGTTAGCTATCTGATACAAGCCTGCTGGTCACATAAGGCTTTAGTTTCAACCTAGAAATAGGAGGACCTTGATTTTTTTCTTGGTTTATTTCAAATCGTAGTTTTCCTCTTATGTCAAAGCACTTATCTATACGTTATGCATTTCGTTTACTAGTAGAGGGACCATGAAGTATGGTTAATGAGTTATGAGTAGCGTTGTCCTAGTCTAGCCTGTCTACTTAGCTAACGTTAGCTAATGCTGTTTAATAACAACCGTACGTTATTAGTTATGCATTAACAGCGTTAGTTGATAGCTAGCTAGCTATCTTGTTGTTTGTTTTGGCTACCTTACGTTCAAATGCATTGATTGTGTCTACAAAGCAGTGCAGCACACCACCATCACAGCTGTTGTGTCTGACGTAAATGTTGGTTATCTGAGAAGTAATGTTCAGATCATTTACAAAACAAGCCAAGTCAGAGTGACTTAAAGCTTACACTTATAATTCACCATAATCAATAATTACTTGTATTGAAAAACAATAGGTTTTATACTGTTTATAATATCCACATGTCTAATACTTGAACTAGACAGATAAATTCCTTCCTTGTCTCTTCAGCATGCGTTGGATGTCAGTGGCAAGTGTTAACACCAGCATATAGATCAGCAGCATCACACACATTTCCGGCAGGGGACTACGAATGTCTTTAACCCTAACAACGATGGCCGACAGCGCATTGGTCCGTGACCAGCAGCGGTCCGGTCCCAGGCCTCCCTCTCAGGGGCCGTACATTGCCTTCATCACCAACAGGAATACTAACCTAGGGATCCGCGGGGCTATGCTGTTCTCTGTGGGGGTGTTCCTCGCCCTGGTGCTGAACTTGCTGCAAGTGCAGAGGAACGTCACCCTCTTCCCTCCGGATGTCATCAGCAGCATCTTTTCCTCGGCTTGGTGGGTGCCACCCTGCTGTGGCACAGCCTCAGGTAGGTTACCAAAACACACACTGAAACAAACATGTACTGTAATGGCAGGCGTTACATATTCCTACTATCATGTATCACTATACCATTACCATCCTGGGAAGTAATATTTCCCGACCACTTTGGTTAAATTTAACTGCATAAAAAGTTGAAACTATTAACTGTGCTTGACCACAGATAATCTCTTATTATCCTGTGCAAATATACGAGATGTTTATTGTGTGATCATTTCTACTGTACTGATTACCTCAGATGACACTACTCAGATAAAATCATATTCAGATAGCACTCCTATATCATATTACTAAATGTAAACTTTTTTAATGAAATGGACACACACAGACATTGCGTCCGCAAGGCTTGTCTACCAATATCGAGTTATTCCCACAAGTATCTTACGGCAAATGCAATTCCGTTCTAGCAAAGCAGCAGCCGGTCCCGAGTGACTCCGTAGGAAAGCACAAGAGCCCCAGATGTATTCCTCCTGGGACAGCAGTGCTTTTCCTGCAGGCACTTATCATTTCCACTTGTTTGCAGCAGACACCACTGGTTTCTCAAATCTCAAGGGCGATGCTGTTTTTGCTGACATAGTCAAAGTAATCATTTGTATGGTTTGCCTTATTTTGCACAATTATAACTTACCTACGTTCGTGCTGTGGCTGTAACCAAACTTTGTTTAGTTATTCTGTTATATTGGACATATGTTGCTCTCTCAGATCAGTCTGGACTAAAGCCCACATGCCTTTTAGACGGTGTGTGTCATCGCTATAGTATGGATGCTATGCGACAGCCTTTTCTCTTAACAACAATACTGCGGTTGGCATGTTAGACTGTGCTGGTGCAGCAATAAAGCTATTTGTGTTGTCTCCTATTCCTCCTCTTCTGTTTTCCCTGTTTTTTTTCTCCTCCCTCTTTCTCTTTTCCCATTTTCAGCCATGATTGGGCTGCTGTATCCCTGTATTGACCGGCGACTGGGCGAGCCCCACAAATTCAAGAGGGAATGGTCCAGTGTGATGCGTTGTGTGGCAGTGTTTGTAGGAATCAACCATGCCAGCGCTGTATCCTTAAAGCATCTCCTCCCAATTGAGTTTGTTACTGATCAAGTGCAGTGGTTTGAGTTGGCATTGAGGTGATGTTGTGTTGTTCGGTTTCAGCTTTGAGTTTGAAAAAATAATCTGTACACACACAATGTCCTGCATCAGATTACAGTAAATGTGTGGTTTATGAAATTAAGACATGATATGATTGAACCCTTTCATATAAGATGTCACGCTGCTAGGACTTATTTATAAATGTGTCGCTTGTTATTTCATCCTGTACCTTCCCTATTCTCCCTTTCTTTTATGTATGTTCCTCTTGATTTTTCATTTAGTACATTTTCTATTTTGTACTCTTAAGTGCAGCTTCTGCTCCTCCATAGGTAACTGACGTCGGCTTCCTTAACCCTGTTGTTCTCAGAAAGTAGACTTTGCGAACAACGTCCAGCTGTCTCTGACCCTGGCAGCCTTGTCCATTGGCCTGTGGTGGACGTTTGACCGCTCTCGTAGTGGCTTTGGTCTGGGTGTGGGCATTGCACTGCTGGCCACTCTGGCCACACAGCTCCTAGTCTATAATGAATTCTTCCAGTAAGTAGACTCACGGCTCGCAACTTTTGCTTTAACTCATAACACTAGGGGAGACTAGGGGTATAAATGCCTGCTGGCTTGATGTAACAAAAATGTATTTGCTTTTCTGTAAAATTGGGATTTGCATGATGACATAATGTTTGTCATGTCTGTCGTGTACAGGTATACCTCTCCAGACTTCCTCTACATTCGGTCCTGGTTACCTTGTATCTTCTTTGCCGGTGTGATAACCATGGGGAACATAGGACGGCAACTAGCTTTGGTAGGGACGAAAATGCACCTGCGTTTTTTTGAAGAAAATGTACTTTATTGCAGTGCAGGTTGTTAGATGAAAATATTGATTCTGAAGCAAAGCAAGTGGCACAGATAGATGGATGTCCTTCCTACAAAGGCCGTTTGTGTACATAATAATTTTAACTAAACGACACTGCAGAGAATTAATGGTCATCAACATGAATTCATCTGTCATGTCTCTGACAATTCCCCTTTATTTTGTGCCCTGTTTCCTCAGTATGAATCCAAAGTTGTCCAGGAAAAGACTCATCAAGACTGAGAGATCCGCTAGCTACACTAAAGCTTCGCTCAAAAGGACATTTTTGCAGCTTCAAAAAAAGCCAAAAGAAGGATATAAAAGGACATCTGTATGCAGCATTGATGGGGATTGGTCAACCCTGGCAGAGGCGGAGCAGTCAAGCACAGCTGACGAATAATAGGATCCTGATTTGCCACAGCTCGTTTTTTTGCTGTGGACAATACAGTGTTTTGATAGGCTCTTATTAGCCTTTATATGGCGTATAGAGACACAAGCCACGTATGTTGGCTGTCAAAATGAGGTGAATAACCAGAACAGCTGTTTTTTTTTTCTTGCATTACGGTATCTACAGTGCAATCTATGATTGCAAGTCAACTTGAACACTGTTGGCATGATCTGGGGTTCACATCACCTCAAGCACTAGTAGTGGTTTGAAACCTTTGGCTCTGTTGTGCCAAAAACACTTATACAGAGGATCAATCTTCTTTTCTTAAATATTTTATTCTCTCCTTTGCATAAAATATTACATAACACACACACACACAAACATGCATACATTTTATATATACATATAGAGAGACAGATTTGTATTCTATGCTTGAATTAAGTATGAAAAACTAATTAAATAAATAATCACACACACACACACACTTGCATACAGACTCAAGTCTATCGATTATTTAAATAGTGTTTTATTTAGGATACTCATTTAAGGGACAATGCTTATGTGAATGTTATCTGGCTGTCATGACAAGGGCTGCGGTATCGAGTGTCGCATTTCATGGTGCCATCCCATCAATCAGTACTCCAGTGGGTATTTATATCTACCAGCCTTATCTGTTTCTGGTTTATAGTCCAATCCAAAAATGAATAGTATTATTGCTTTGTATTGTTTCATTGTTACAGCCTACAAGTACATCTACATTTATGGTCGGAAGACAAATGCATCAACCTTGTTATTTTGTTTTACGAAGCAGTGTGACCAACAGCCTATTTTTTTTTGCTTTTTGCAGACTATCGCATCACATTACTGGTATTATGTTATAATCCTGATATAATGAATGATATTTCCAATTTTGGTTAGAAGATGTGTTTGTTGATTTAATTGATTTGAAACAATTACGGATATGTGGAATGCATTTGTAATAACTTTGGGTTGATTACTCATGTTCACTTTACCACAAACTAAAATGACAGTGTTAAATATAATGTTATGTAGGTATCACCCGTGTCTTGTTTGGACTTGCTCTCAAGTGCTTTCTCAAACAAAGTTGGTTTGTTTGTTATCTGAATATTTGATTCATGGGAGCATCACAGATAATCTTCTGAATGAATAGCATAAAAAAAGTATAACTTTGCTGTATTTATGTGAGGGCAGCAGTTACTGCTTATTTTAAGATTAAGAATTTTAAGAAATTTTTTTTTTCAAATCAAAAGCATAAAACTATCGACGTGGCGGGTTTAATTACGATAATTATGAAATGTTAAGAGATACAATAGAAAACCGTGAAGCAATTGTTTCAAATAATTGATTGTAGTTCTACTTTGTAAATTAAAAGAAAGACAGGTAAACAAAGAAACCTTTGTTAATACAAAATTAAGGCAAAATCTAAAATAACTCATGATGTTTCATATTGGCATTATAGCATGAATAGACAAATAATTGATGGATTTTTTTGTTTATTACGTCTTCAGGAGGTGATGAAGGTAACTGGTTGGTTGAACTCAGTCCACTCACTTACACAACCTCTGGAAGTAGAACCTGTGCTATCTTTTGGTTGATTAAAGAACATGCCTTTTATTGAACACGTGTTTTGTCCTTGTCTACTTTTTTTTTTAAAACACATTTCAGTTTGGAATAAAAAAAAGATTTCAATTGCTTTTAAAATCCATGGCTTTGAGCAATAAATCGTTGCATAACATTTTGTCAGTTCTCTGTTATATAGATCAAAAAAATTAGTTTTAAAGATTGTGGATCTTCAAGAGAAAAAAAATCTCAGGCAAAAGCCCCTTGTATATCTATGTGGACGTCTTTTGGCACAACTATCAGACACCTAACAGTAATTACGAAGGCAGCCCAATTCAACTGATACTGTATTCAGTGTTAATGTGGATTAATGTATGCTGTCTTTTCCTGGGTCCCACACAGGCTTTTATAGACAAAAGTAATTAAGATGAATAATCTGCATTTAAAGATCCTTTGTTTGCATTATTGCCAAATTCCAGGATAAGAACACTTTTTCTCTTTGGTTTACATGGTTGTATGAGGCAATTTACTGTGTGAATGTTATTGTTCAAGGCTAACTGGCTAGTAAAACAATAGGCGTGATGTGTCATAGCAGTAAGTGCTGCTCCGAAGAGCTAAACTCCCCACTACTAATGAATTCATTAATCTCTCTATTTATTCCTGACAAGCAATTATCTCCTCTCAGAGAATGAGGGTCAGGAAGCAAGGTTGAGAGCTCTCACATACATGAACGAGGAAACATTCAGAGATTACTGCCAGCTTTTCTCTTTATTTCACCTAACCTGCAAAAGCCTGATATAAATAGAATAAGACACATTTGGGCAAACACCATCCGCCCTTAGTAGCACCTATTGGAAATAGGTTACGAACAGTTCAGTCCACCTGTTCATTTATCCTAGTGCTGACCACTGTTACATACCCCTAACTTGCTTCAAAACAAGCTTTGGTTTAGCCATGGTCACTGCATATTCACCTAATTTTGGAACTTTGGGGTTAGGTTTGACCTTGTACCTTCACACACGACAGGACACAAAAGCTATAAAGCCTCCGCAATAGTGAGACAGAGGCTCTGCTCGATGAAATGGCTGCTCCTCTCAGAACTGGCCAGCCCATCCGCAGCATAAGTCTCTGAGGGATGACCATCTGAACTGGAACAGAATCCTGTTAAACGGTGTCACCGCATGAATCACGACCCCGGGAGATATCCATCACGGCCGAAAAAGGTGACCACAAATGATCTGTGAACCACTAGATATTGATTACTCATGTGCTGCAGGTGTCAGGTTTAATGTTGCGCCGGCTTGATAGTGTCGCCTTTGACAGCCCCTGCCCTAACTCTACTCTGATAGATTTTAATGGTGAAATATTGATTTTTTTTCCCTCTTCTCTGGCCAAGGTCTGCCAGCGAGGGCCAGATCATTTGTTGGGCTAATGCAGGACACTCTGTACCCTGGTTCCAATCAATCATTCTGACAGGAAGCACCAAAGAGAAAGGGAGGAAACAAATCAGGCTTGGTAGCCTACACCAGATACATTCACAATCAGGACTTATGGAGCAGCACAGCAGAGAACCACTGATATCTCCAACAGCGGGTAATATGAATACTAACAATGTGTTTATTGAGTGGAAATGCTCTGCAAATCATGGCTGACGGGCTAACACCTCGGAGTGCCTTGAGCGGGGAATGAGGATCTCGAAGCGAGGGTCTATATTTTATTTACACGTTGCTGGGCAAGCAGTGCCTTAGAGGGAGAGAGAGAGAGAGACTCAGGTAATGTGTTGTGTTACAACTCAGTGGCTGTTCCCCCTAGCCGGAGTGATAACACACTGGCTAATGGGAAGCCATCAATCACAATCAGCTTCCTATTCCACCAGCATCTTGGCTCCTCTCCTACCTTGGTAAAGAGAGAGAGAGAGGGAGCGAGACTAGATAGAGAGAAAGGGTATAGAAAGAGAGGCAATAATGGAGTTTTGTGGCTTAACAGCACATCCCAGGATCATATTTACAGCCAAGGAATAAATGCTTTGCCATGTCAGCATGTCTTTTAATAAGAGACCCACAAAATGCCCATGAAACTGTTGAAGGGTCCAACGAGGCCTTGGACAAGAGAGGGATGGGAAAAGAGCTGGCTGGGCCTTTGGTAGAACATTTGGTGGGTAGTTGGTGCCAAAGACATCTAATTGGTTTTTCATTAGTCTCCCTCAGTCTCTTCCATTTACAGAGAGAATACAGACAATGAACAAATATAAAATGGTAACAATTTGTCATTGTCCGAACAATTTAACTGTATTCACGTTTTGAAACGCAATAACGACATTACACTATTGATTTATATTCTCCATGAACAAATAACTATACACCTTTTCTTCAATCAGGCACTCAGTGTTTTTAGGTAATTCCTCTCTATACTGTATACTACTATACTACTCTATACTATTTTCAATGATGTAGGTGAATGACCAGAGGGGGGCACTACACTACACATATCCACTGTCCCAGACTGAATATCATATCCACCCATCAAGTTCAGCACTGTCAATAATAGCGGATAACTTTTTAAATAGAAGAAACAAAATAAGTAGGTTGCATTGCTTTCCTCTTTTTTAAATATTAGAACATTGTCATACCTTTTATTCTTAAAGTACTTATGTTTTTAGCTCACATCTAACATTTAACACATCTTTATTTGTGGATTGTTTAAATATGTAGTTGCCTTGTTCTTTACCCTTCTCTCTTCTGTGTCTTTACAAAGATTAGCAACGCAATGTACTGGAATTATTTAAATTGCACCATAATCCCAAAAATTGTTTCTTCGTCTTCTGTTTGATTATCATAATACAAACAAAGAGGCCTCTAAGGACGGGCACTTAAATAAAACAAACACAAATACATTCACACAAGTACACACACACGCACACACACACACACACACACACACACAAAAAATAGCATCCCAAGAGGGATCAAGTAGAGGTTAAAGACTTGTAACTGGACTAATGGCTGACTTCCTCCTTTCTTTGTTCGGTCGTCTTCAAGCTGTCTGCTGGGGCCATGTATGTCAATCAAAAGGTTTTTCGAATGTGGCAGCATATCCCCCTAGCAACTTGGTGGCATCTGAGCTAATGTTGAGAGGAAGGTCCCTTGGATGGTCTTATTAGATACACCAGGGGCCTCGGAAAGGTGTTTACATATCACAACACAAAGACATAACTATGTACAATCGTTACAGAGCAGAAAAACTGATAATAATAAGTTATTACTGATAATAACTACAGTCCCCCCCTACAGTGGAAAGAGCTTTAGGTGTCTAAAAAAGTGATATATCAAATGCAATCAATTATTTTCTAATACCCAAAGATGCTACACATTGTAATTAATCAGAGAAAATGGCAACAGACAATGACGCACAAACAGCGAGAACAACAGACAATAAACTGAATATCAGACGAGGACTGGGTTATGTAGAGCTTAATGTGTAAAAAAGTAGAATTGGGAGTAACGCTAAACATGGTAACATGGCGGACAGAATATTACAAATGTATAACTAAGTTATGATATCTATTTTTGGTTTTTACTTAAAACTGAACTAAAAAAACTAAAGCAGAGGGGAAATCAGCTTCTTTTTTTCATTTTTTTTTCAACGATATCAGCAGTTTCCCCAAGCACAAGGAAAGAAGATTCATAGACAGACAGAGCTGAGAAAATCAAAGATCAAAGTGGAGACTTTGTCTGCGAGAGGAACAATGATTCAGTCACACATGAAGGGCTTTGTATAGCAGAGAATGTTTAAGTCTGAATGTTCACAGACACCATGTGGGGTACCTTTCAGCCGGGGACTATACTGCAGAGATAGGTCAAATGCAATGCTACCAGTCATTGAGTAAATTGGTAGTTCAGACATATACTTGAACCTGTGTGAAATCTATTGTTGTAAAACTGATCGTTTTAACTATACAAGACAAGTCTTACTTATAGTAAGAGGTGCAATGGTTTTGTGGAATAGATCTTCAGTACCTGTCATTTAAGACTAAAAAAGGTGTATTCATCATCTATTTTATGATGTGTATATTGTTAAAAAAGAATAATAAACAATGGACTCAAATATGAAAAATGTAATGTATCTCAGTATGGCATGATGTAATTAATTAATTTAAGGTAGAAAAAATTATAAAAAGTTTCCGTTTGACAAAAATAAAAAAGATGGTTTTTGTTTTGTTCTATCCCATGCATAGCAATAACATAGATGACAACTTCACACAGGTCCATATTTTAGACTACGGTTGTAATTTCAACATTTCCAACCTAAATTTCTATATCGTTTTATAACATTTTGAAAATGGAGGAAAAAAAGGAATTGGAGATTTACCAGGGGACATCACCACTCAAAACCCAAGGCCAAAGTCCTTAACATGAGCACAGACGACAAAGACTGCATTCTACTCGGAGAGAAAGTGATTTTGTGTCTAATCACATATGGCATTGTCATCATACAGTGATTTCCTACACTGACACAAACTCTGCAGTGCTTTGGTCATGGGGGTCAAACCAGATTTCCTCAGAGAAGGCCGGAAGATTCAAAGCCCTGTCACGGTCCCCATGCTGATCCAAATTGTCCCCCCAAGAAGGTACAAAAATATATTTTATATATTATCAATATAAATATACAACAAGGAATGAACTTTATCTGTCAAGTTAAGTCTAATGTATTTGTATAGCACATTTCAAACACACAGGCAATTCAATGGGCTTTACATAAGACAAGAAGCCACATACAAAGCAAGTTATAAAACAATAAGAATGAAAAATATAATCATAATAATAATAACATCAATAAAAGAAAACATATACTTGTAATTAACAGCTGGCAAGGGGTCTCTATGATCTTCTTGAAGTTGGTTCCAGCTTTTTGTTGCATAGCAGCTCAATGCTGCTTCACCTTTTTAGTCTTGACTCTGGGAACAGTTAGCAGACTTCAGAAGGTTCATATTCTATTGCATATCAGTCATGCATTTTGGCCCCAAATTATTTAGTGCAGTTAGTCACTTGCAGGTGAGCAAATAATTAAAAAATCAATTATCTGACACACAGGGAGCCAATGTAGTGTTCTGGTCTTTAGAGACACGAGTCCTCTGAGTCTGATATTTTAAGTTATATTATAAGTTTGGCTGTGTAACTTGCAATCATACACATTTGACATTCACTCCTCGTAATAACAGGAACTCCTGTCATTACGCCATTACTGTTTTTGTGTTCTAAGAAGGACTGCATACAGGCCAAGCTATATTTTTCCATCAGGTTCCTTGACAGACATGGAATATTGTAGCATCTGGTGTTGATGTGAAGTGCGTTTCAAACTCAACCTCCCTCAGATTGAGCCCCTTGTTTTTTCAGTCGCTTCCCTCGTACAGTGCACAGTCCCATCCTGTTAGTTTGTATGCTGACAGATACATATGACATGCTAAATCACCCATACCATTAGCTATGCTCGCTGACCAAACGGATGACATGCTAGGATCCTAATCCTGAGTTTGAATTGCTGTGCGCTCCGTGACTAAATGCTTTTGGTCAAACACAAATCATCAGTGTGTAATCCACTTAGCTGTGTGTGTGTGATACTGTGTGTGTGGTCCAACATAGCTTAGCATGCCGTAGCATTGCATCGTTGGGGCCGTACATGGACGGTGGGATGTAAAAAGTTAGCTGGACCATAGTGTTTGCTTCCATTCACTTTAGCAGGTAAGCTTATGTGAGCATTGTTTATTCAAAGGTGAGTGATGAGACATTTTTGTCGAAACTGATCATAAAGGGACATCTAATTCAGTCAATTACATAGATGGGGATTTAAAAATAAAAATGTGTTCAGGGAAATTGCACAGTTTCAAAGCATTCATTGAAATCTAATTATACAATACAATAGCTAGTATAATTATTATTACTAAAGTAAAGTATAAAGTAAAAATTATTACATATTGCAGTATTTTAAAAACAGCAAGTAATGGTACTTCATCCCAACAGCGACCCAAAACCATACTATGAAGAGGTTAACGGAAAACAACACTTATTCTTTGTTACTTTTACATAACAATTTTCAACCAAGGCATGTACTCTGTTGACTTATTCTCCAAAAAACCTTATAGGACATGTGACACTCGTACAGTGTGTGTGTACACCTTTGCTCGGCTATGCTCTCAATGTGCCCGAGTATGTGTCCTGCCTTCATGAATATCAAGGTATTCAGGATCACTTAAAGGGTTTAACACTGTGCTTAATCCCCTACAAGGCCCCGAAAAACCAATTTAGCTGCTTTGAAAGAGCTGCCTCGGCCTCGCCTGCCTACCTCAGCCTGTTCCCCTATCCTGATGATGGAGATTAGCGTTATTAAGAGGGGTTATTGTCTGCGGTGTCATGGATACCCCGTGATTACACACTCCATGGCTGCTCCTCCTCTGTTCAGCTCCGAGCCTCATGGGGATCTGCTGCCTCCAAAGTCAAATCAATTATTTTTTTTCCACATTCACCAGACTGATATTGTGCCAGACTGTGCACTATAACAGCAAACAACATTTTGTCTAAAGCAGAACAGCTTTAAAAAAAAAAAATGGAAGCTTGAGTTGATGGATGGAAAATTCCACACACCTTCATTTGCTGTATAATTCACATAAATCGCAGAATCCTATCGTTACTATTCTTACTATCCTTACAGCGACTGAGGAAGTACCATCACGTTGTCACACGTACAAAGCCAAGACTTAGCAACAAGATGCTGGGCCACAGAGCGCAGACATGAAGTGATGATTTGTGTTGGCAATGAGCCCCCTGTTGACTCTGTGTTTCCAGCGGTAGGACGTTAAACCCTGGGGGTTCCCTGGGCCCACCAGAGCTCCACTGGTTTAGGCTTGAGGGGCCGATGGTTTAAGTGTTCCCTTGCTGCTTTGCCACTTGACCCTGGCTGCCCTGAGAGCCTGGGTTCAGCGCTGATGTCATCCACTTTTGAGTGGCGTGAATATTTCAAGGAGGCCAGGACTTAAAGGCAATAAAACATTGAGCGAGCTGAGGACTGGCCTGAATTGTGAACATATGGACGGCGAGTTTCATTCTCCACTTTCACTCAGTGCACAGCCCTCACAAATCACTGGGGATATGTGGAAATTGTTGTTAGATCAAAATAGGTACCTTTTCCTAGAATTTGTTGAGCATGCTCGTTTCTTATGGTAGCACATGTGCTGTGTGTGGGTTACAATGTGTGAGACTGTGCCGTAATCCCTTCTGGAGCCTTTCAAAGAAGCGCCACGGCGCCTCGCCTAGATCCTTCACACAAAACCACCAGGTGCCACCACGCCTGGCCGTAACTCACACAACACACAACCAAAATATCTCCACATAACAGGCTGACATTGAATTACGAAGTGTGATTTATGAAAAAAAATCATAACCATGCACTCGCGGACTCTGCCCACAGAAAATGGACAATTAACGAAGGTGGGAAAAGGCGAGAAAAAGAGAGCCAATCTGTATAATTGAGCTTGTGCATGGACGGGTTATCTCCCGTCAATAGACACCCCCCCTCACCCCCCCACCACCCCAATCCCCCTGAACACAAAGGTGCTGCTTTGTATGTGAGGAAACAGAGGCGGCCGCCAGGGGACCGAGGGAGTGTGACCAGACAGAGGGGTCTGGAACACCGAGACCTGGCCACTGATATGGCACTCAGCGAGCCTCCTCAGCAGGTTAGCACCCACATAATTAAAAAGATAAACCTTATGAGCGGGGCATGGAGATAAGGCTCTTTAATGAGAGCGAGACGGGGGATGAGCCAATGAGAGGAAAATAGGGGGATGAGAGGGCGGTCCCCGGGGAAATAAACCTCCAGCTGTCAATCATCTGCTGAAGATAAGTGTGGATAGGATGCCCTGGAGCACAACCCTATATGTTTGATCTGTAGCTAACCGTACTCGCCCTCTCTAGATGACGATTACCAAAGGTTGATCTGGCTGTGGTGGCCTACATATCGAACAGATGTTTCCATAACCTTGCCAGGAGCAGAGCAAAGCTAACAATGCAACCTAATGTCTTGAGGTGGTACCCAAACAGGAATGCATAAAGTGTTGACCAGCATAGCTGACATTCAGAAAGAGGTTTTACTTTAAATATTTAGGTAATTCTGTATTCATTATTCTGAATGAATACATACTTAAAATAACCCACTGTACCTATTAGCTTCCTAGTAATATACATCACAATGTTGAAACTTTGAATTTGACTATCCTATGCTGTACAACACATTTTGTGTTACATATATAATAGACAAAATTCATAGTCTGGTGAAACAAAGTTTTCATCCTTTTTCTTGGAGCCCAATGTTGCCCATGTGCCCCCTGTTTCTCTAACGTCTATGTAAGACCACTCAGACCCCCCCAATACAAACCAAGCACAATTTCTGTGACCGTTCATGGACTGTTTTGGGGAAAAACTATGGATAAAGGTTCAGGTCCACAACTATTCATATAGCAAGGTCATAAAGTAGGGTTTCTAAAAGCACTGTATAAAAAGCTGTGCAAATAACCAATACATATATATAAAACATATATTCGTATAGCGAATAATTCCCACCCTTCAAAACACACATATAACAATCTGTTCCAGTTGTAGACGTACGAGTCTCTCCCAGTCAAGTGTGTAAATGATCAGGGAGCACATTGTTTTTCCCTCCGCCAGCCTACCATGTGAGTCTTACACAGGCGGTTGCCTCTTGATTGACAAGTCAGGCTTGTCTCTGCGACACTCGGCTGCTCGTATATATCGAGTCTAAAGCCGTGAACACGCGGTGCGCAGGCGTCTCCTGTGAGATGCTCTCTCTCTCTCTCTCTCTCTCTCTCTCTCTCTCTCTCTCTCCCCCACACTCTTTTTTTGACACCCCCGATTAGAAGGCAGACCTGCATGGAAGAGAATGCATCTCTAACAGGAGCAACGTGTGGTGCTGTGAGGTGGAAAGTGAGCTCTCTTGTTACGAGGCCTGCAGTGGAGGTTGTTTACATGAGCACCTGAGGAGGAACAGTGGGTACAGGATGACAGGCTGTGTTACTTCATCTTCAAGTCCAGGGAAATGCTGCTTCAGCCACCGGGCAAAAAAAATAAGCTGCCGTACTAGTGTTGTTTTTCAATTTTGGTGGGGGATTTTACTGAGCAAATGTTTGATAAAGAAATGTGTCTAGCAATCTAGCAGTAACTTGGAGTAGACACTTGAACGTGTAATTGTTGAACTGATCGTTACAAAATGATGTCCAATGTTATAGAATATACAATGGTGCATTTATTCTTGATCAGTACTCTTCGAAAGATAACTATACCTTAAAATTTGTATTCCTCTTACTAAGAAACTCCTGGATATTAGGGTTGAAGAATTGCATTGACCTAAACCCGATTTCTCATTTACTCCTTCACAAATGTTACTCTTCTGTGTGAAATAAACTCTTCAAGGACACCCTCCTTTGTAAACATAATTTCAGGCTGGCATATGGCTTAAATTAGTTTTCATACTAGCTATTTATTAATAGGTCTTGCTTTTGTTAAAAAACATGTATTATTTAACTTAGCCTGCAGAAATATATGTAGATATGTTCAGGTGTGGTATACATCAAGGAGGTTTTCATTCCAAATAATGTTTTCAATTTTTTTGTTATTCTAAATATACATACATACAAATAAATATACTGTATATACAGGCTATAGTCTAAATTTGTCTACTTGATTTGATATTTCTACAACATTGAAATTAACTGTTCTGTATAACCCACCCTCATTAAAACCAAAGGCAGCCACAATTAATGCATAGTCTAATAAGAGAAAGGGGCTTAATTAATCTTTTTTTGCACAGTAATAGTCCTCATTTCCCTGATGTGCTTCATGAATACAGCCCTTTACGTAATGGAGACAATATTTAACCAACATACTTGAACGTCTGACGGATAATTAGCATTATTCATCAACCAAAACAACCCATGAAGATGTAGAAAAATCCCTTTTCCTAATGAAAGATGAGTGCTCTCTCAAGCTTTTGTCTTTTTATTTAAATAAGCAATACCCATGAATCTTGACGAATGTACACATAATGAAAATATT
>JAVQIZ010079577.1:0-28686 GCA_036023535.2 Galaxias brevipinnis
GACTCGCAGTCGCAAAGAGGCGACCCTCTCGTTCACCGGGGAAAACTCCAATACAGCAGCGCCCAGCCGGGGACTCGTAAGAATCCCCACACCTGCCCGGCACCTCTCACCCTGGGCAACTCCAGAAAAGAAGAGAGTCCAGCCCTTCTCCAGGACTTGGGTTCCAGAAA
The DNA here is from genome assembly GCA_036023535.2 of Galaxias brevipinnis. Taxonomy (NCBI): domain Eukaryota; kingdom Metazoa; phylum Chordata; class Actinopteri; order Galaxiiformes; family Galaxiidae; genus Galaxias; species Galaxias brevipinnis. The sequence continues at coordinate 171 of JAVQIZ010079577.1, forward strand.
CAGAGCTATGCTTCGAGGAGAGCCCAACTATATCTAGTTGGTACTGCTCCACCTCCCGCACTAGCTCCGGCCTCTCTTTTATGAAAACGAATAACACAGTGCCTTGATATCAAGGCCATTGAGATGCTTTGCGTCCCGAGGCACTTTGGTGTGTTGGTCCATATAGTGAGCACGCATGTGTCATCTCTTCAGAAAGTTCACCAACCATTCTTCAGCACATGCGGAAGGAGCTGTAAGGAGTCTCCCTCCTTTCACTCAAATAACCTGGTTATATACATAACCTCTTTGTTTCCTATTGAAGACGTTTCTTACTGCACCCCATGAACAAGAGAGTACGTGTCTCCAAGAACGGCTGGCAAGCCTTTCCCTTATTCAGTGTTGCCCACACTTAGCACCACTTGCGCAAGTGAGAGAACCATCACATCCAAGCAATAATATGCCATAGATATGTGAGGTGTAAACCAGCTAGCTGCTGCACAGAATTCAAGCACAGAAACCCCCTGTAGAAGGCCCACAAACCTGTCATACCTCAAGTAGAATGCGCACGGACAGCCAACCCTAACCCATAGTGTCATAAGCCATAGCAACGGCCTGTACTAACCACTTAGACGACCCCTGTTTAGACAGTGTGTTTCTTTTAAAGCGCTGTGTGAACCAGACAACAGGCTGGTCCACTAAGCAGAAACCCAAAGTCCTGTCGACGTAGCTGCACAAAGCAACAGAACCGGAGGAGGACATCTACTGCACTGCAGGAATAGGTCAAGCTCAAGGCTTTAGGCACAAATGTGGAGTTTGGCCTTAAAGTCACCTTAGCATCCCTGGGGCAAACTGAATACATGAAGGGTGCATAGAAAAAAGCATATCACCCACATGCTTTGCCGTAGCCAGAGCTAGGACAACAGCGGTCTTAGATGACAGAGCTTTTAGGCTAATAGTCTCCAATGACTCGAATAGAGCCCGAGAGACAGTCCATCTAACACTAAACCCAGGTCCCAGGACGGGGTAATACACTTAAATACAGCACAAAGCCTACTCTTTCAAAAAAACAAAGTCGTATTAAACTAAACGTTTTCCTGATAAATCCTATATGCCACGTTAGAAGAGCTGCCAGATAAACGTTTGTTGTGGAAAAGGCAGAGGAGGAGGAGGGGGGAATGCATGCAGCAGCTTGTCTGGCCAGCTGTGAGCCAGCGAGTCCTGACCCAGTGGCGCATCTATTTCTCGGAGAGAGAAATAACGAGAGCACTGTGCATTTTCCAGCGAGGCCAATAGATCTACGGGCACCCTTCCAACGCACGACTAAATCTCTTCTACCAGCACCGGATGCAACCTCCACTATAATGAACTTGATGCGTTTTTTCGGTGGACTATGAGAGAGAGGAGATTTAAAGAAGGGATGACGGAATAGATGAGAGAAAGCCATCCTGGAGTAGAAAGTAAAGGCGACAGGGTGGATATGGAAAGCTAACCGACTGAAGATAAATATGGAAGGGCGTAAGAGAGGGATAGGTTAGGATTCAGGGATCATATTATAGAATGAGTTAGGGCGTGTAGGTAGAAAGATGCTGAGTAAGGTCATGCTTTTCACAAGACAGACTGAGGCATGAAAAACAGGGGTGCTTGAAACTGAGAAACTCATAGAGATTGTATGTTAAGAGGACTGCAAAGACATAGGAGGACCATCCAAAAAATACAGTGGGTATTCCGTTAACAGCGATTTAATCTGTAGACATGAGTGGTTAATTTGTAACAAACAATTGTGCATTGACCAATACCATTGAGTGCACTGGCATTTGAAGATCTACTAGGATCTACATTTGAAGATCTACTAGGGACAACATAAATTACTTATTACTACGAGTTCTGCTGGAAAATATATTTCTAAAACTTGATTGAATTTATTATTTGCTGTTTTTATTTTTTTATTTTTTTACTGAGGCAAATATAATCAATTATTAAGTTTCTTTTAAACCACAAACATTTAGACGGCTTTCATTCATGACTGCAGACTGGTTTGGAACTATCCATGGTGCTGAACAAGATCAGTTGCATGGTTCAAAGCTGTCCATGGTGCAGTTTGGAGTTTCCTGGTTCAGTTACCTCCAAAGGGCCAAGGGACTGTTGAGTGTGGTGGAGACAACAAAAAATGAAAGAACTTTGTCAAGAGTGTTTCACCTTAAATACGTTTTCAAGTTATTTTACATATTAATTGTGGATATTTACCATCTCCTGTTTTAGTAACTTATGTACAAGGGTCCACATAACTGGTGTGCAGATGCGTATGCATTGTCAAAACTAAAGAACGCATTGCAGATAATATAAAAAGAGGCTTTGCGTACCAACATTTTTGGCATTTTTGGGACAGATTTACTGAATCATCAGGATTTTCTCCATACATCACTGTTAAGATGGTGTAACATTTTGCCTTCGATCTTGATGAAGTGGATGTGTTTTAGCTCCAACAAATACTTAGCGTAGAATGGGGAGAAAGGCTTCTTCAACGTTGCTCGAGCTGATGTGGCATGCTGCTTCATGAAGTTCTCTACATTTGTCTTTCAGTTGTGGAACTAAACCTACTTCCATGTTTGACCTCTAAATGCTTCCTTGACCAGACCAGCAATGGATTTGTTAACACCTTTTCCACTACCAAAAGGCCTAATCAAGAATACAGTGATTGGGTGGAGTGACATTTTTGGAAGGCTTACATTATACTTGGAAAGGTAGTTATACTAGCTTACTTACACCCTCAGTCAAAGTTCATGAACATGCCAACAATGTTTTTCTAATAGTTTGTAAGACTTACAGAATAACTAATTTGACAGATTAAAACGTAATCAGTAAGAAAGAAGACCCGTATGACAACATGTAATGTACATGTCATTTTATACAACAATTTATTCAATGAAAGCAATTTGTTCTTCATGGATATTCATCGATAGTTTGTCAATGTTGTCCAAAATACATGTTTTAACTTATTTCAATAGCGATCTTAAAGTAATCATTATAATTGGTATATGCTTATTGCGTCTACACCTCTTGTGAAATATAGCAAAAATGCATGCAACCCATGGACGCAGGAACAGATTGTCACACTTGCAGTGCAATATTAGGTCTTGAAATACCGCTTCACTTTAGGATCAAAGGGTGCCTCTAGGCTACAGACAGACGGTCCTCTGGAGTAAGCAGGGCAGCTCCTGAAAGACATTGAAAAGCTGAGTCACCACCATACATTTTCACTAGTACCCTTCTAAGAGGGCAGCTTGAAATGTATGCCAAAGATTTTAATAAAATAATTTGAAGTATAGAGGAAATGTAATTTATAAGATCAATTGAATATAGAGCAGACCGTAAACATTGGGGTTTTAGACACAAACTGTCTGTCATACATTTTAATGACAATGCCAGCTGCCCCCCCAGGTATTGTCCTGTACTGTCACTCAAACCTTGTGTTGCCAAAGACAAAGAAGATACAGCAGTTACAACGTTACAACGTTAACTAGCTTTAGTACGCAGTACTAACATTACCTGGCAAACTTCTGTTTTGCATTTCCTGAAAGTTTTCTTGTCAATCTTGAGATACGACATAGCATTAATAAAATAATAGCTCCCGACAAAATTCAGGTGGCCAATTTAAGTCCAGTAAAATAATTACCCTGTAAATAAGCCCGCATTGGCCCACTGCCAGCTTATTATGAGTGGTTAGGGCTCTATTATGCCTAGTCAAGTCAAACATACAATTTGAAAGGTTAACCCCTTTTCAGTTGATTTCAAAGTTTCAAAGAAAGATTTTAAGAATGACATGAGGCCCGCAGACTTGAAAGTTTATGCTGATATTTTTTGGAAACTGAGACTTGTAACTATTGGATGCTATATTCATCATGAAGGCTGTCCATTGGGACTACTTGGTATGTACTGTCTGCATCGCTGAGAATATTAATCCCTTCTTAACCCCATCAATGAACAGTATCATAGCTAAAGCTTTGCAACTCTTTATCCACCAAAACCACAAGTTTAGGATCGGTGGTGTTGAGAGAATGTCTTTCAGTTGTTTGTTGTTTTGTAAAGGTGGAAGTGCATCATCACAAACCTGCTACTTGAGGTGTAACCTGACGGCCATTTTCAGACTACCAACTACTCACAAGCTTTTAAACTTTTATAAATACTGGGTGTAAACAGTGCACGTTGGGTGAGGAAAAGAGAACTTTGGAAAAGGTCTATTAATTATTCATAATGTGTATTGCTCTCTCTGGGACCATTTTGTCTTTAGCCTCCTGAAATTGCTTCAGTAGAGGAAGATATAACCGAGGTACACAACTGTGCTCTGTTCAAATGTTCAATTTATATTCTACTCCAAAGTTAAAGTGAACATTTGAGTTCATTAGGGGAAAGTTATTTTGTATATAAGTCGTTTACGCACATATACTGTATATACTAGCAACTTACATTTTTTTATTATTATTCTGAGGTGAACTATTGTTCTTTGATTGAAGTTGCAACATGTTTGGGATGCTTAAGTTTCTCATCTCGAAAGGGCTTGGGTGTGTATTAACTATATTATACATACTGTAGTTTATACAAGATCAACTATATTCATGCAAAGTGATTGGTGTGTAAACTAAATTTGATCATCCAAGACATTGGAATTGACTTTCTCAAATCAAACATTACCAACGGGCAAATTGAATTACTAGATTTTCACTTGTCAAACCAAATCCTGTTCACAGTGAGTAACGTTTGTTATTCATCTTTACGATTTGCTCAATCAAACCTGGGCCTAAAATCAAGTTCATTAGCAGGAAATGTTGCACTGTTCCAAATTCCCCTCTTTTGATATAACAGAATTGCATTATCTTAATTGATCGCTAACCACCTATAAATTTAATTTTGGAAGCTTGTACTCATTTAAATCGAATGGTGTTTCTTTTTTGAAGGTTTTTTAAAAAAACATTACTATCTACTATATCAGAATTATCTAGAGACATTTAATAAGTGTAATGCATTTTGCCACTTTCAAAGTGTAATATAACATAATAGATGAAACGTTTAATTTTACTGATGCAGTGTCATTAAAAACATTTGGGAAATTATGGCCATATTTTCTTTTACAGTTTTCTGTTTCCATACCTTTTACAAACACAACTTTGTTTAGTACAATATAAAATAAACTCTGGTTTATAAAGAATGTGGCTTTGTAAATGCATCTCTTATTCTCTCTCTCTTTCTCTCTCCGTGGGTGTGTGTGTGTGTGTGTGTGTGTACGCATACACTGGGCCCCTCCACTCATTCTGTCAGCTCAGACAGTTCCCACTGTTAGGGTTTTAAGAGCCTCCATGACACCATGTAATTACCTTGAATATTACGTGTCATCCCCACTACCAGCGATAAAAGCATGTCTGCATTCAGGCGCACAGTTATAAAACTATTAACACTCGATTAAGTGACTCTTCAGCCTTGCCTCTGCGTTTTTTACCCCCCCTCCATCCCCTAATCCTTTCCACTCTCTCTTTTACTTTCCCTTTACCCTCATGTGGATTTAACTTGTAAGTTTGGTTTTCAAAGCAGAGCACTTCCAACGGAGAATCCATCCTTTTCCACTCTTCCTCTCTTTTATCTGGCCATGCAAACTTCCACCAGTCTGTTTCTCTCTCCTTTGTTCTTTCGCAGTTTAATATGTTTATTACCAGTTCCATGATTTGATCCCTTTGACTGCACCGGGCTACATTCATCTGTGGCTGTACTCTCCATTGTTCTCTTTGATGTTGACTGGCCGTGGAAGGCCGTTCTTGGTCCTTTCTTAAACAGCCATGTTGAAATAACCGTTCCCCACAGGCTGACCTCAGAATGCCTGCCGACCATTACTGCAGATAAAGACGGACTTAAGAAATGCGAGCCAAACTGCTCATGGTGCTATAACAGGATTAATTTAATCTATGATGCATGTGGTAACACTGGCAATGGAGCTGCGCGTGTTTGTTCATTTCTCCCCTCTTGTTTTGTAACAAGTCTATTCAAGTTTTCACACATTCTGTAGATGCAATGGATTTTGCTTTAGTTGTTTACATTTTACAGCCTTGTGGAAATCCTATATTCATTTCTCTGCAGGATGTTTTGACTTTAGGGCCACGGTGAATCATGACCGTAATATTCTTTTACTGACCCAGAACCCACTAACAGAGAAAAACAGTAGCTGCACTCTGGTTGAGGAAATTGGGTGGGTAATTTTGCTGCAGTTAAGTATCAATAACAGATGTACTTACGAGCTGCAGAATCTACACACAATTATGAATATTTACTGATAAGACCACCCTTTCCTATTTAAAGTTAACAGGGGAAAACCATGTGAGTACAGTGAGTAGATGGTGTTGTGCCAAAGTCCATCGAAAGACTGGTGGAAAACCCAAATGGGAAATGGGAGAGTCAGTCTGTTCATTTTCTCAGTAGAGAGACATTTAGAGGGGAACTAAACAAACAGTAAGAGACTTCAGTTCTAGACATTTATTATCCTACTTCCTAGAAAAGAAAAGTCAGGCTGCAACATCAAAAGACTTCATCATAATAATAATGTATTTTTTCCCATTCACAAGTGTTAAGAATCAAGCCACTTATTTTTTCTTACACACACATTTGAAAACTAACGACTTTAAATATGTACAGACCAACGGAGGAGCGCATTACAGATTTACCACTGTCAATAACTACCACAGATGGAGAATCAACCCACCCTTCTGCCAAGACTCTGGTGTCCCCACTGCGCCAGTCACCGGTCATTGCTACAGCTGTGGCACTCAATTAATCCTAATTACACAAGCAAAGATAGTGGGGTTCATGATAGCTCAACACATGCTTGTAGATAATTGCTATGTTTTTATTATAATTACAGTAGATAATCATAGTAGAATCCCCAATGCTGCCACCAATGATCATGGAATGATAATAACTATGTAGTATGAAGACCAAGCGTGAATACAAATGTTTTTCGGAGGCATATGGTCTGTTAGGATATAGTCGAGTCTCATTAATAGGATCCTACAATGTGGTGCTGTGTAAAATAACAGCGTTCAACCGCATCAGCCGAACTCGTTAAAAACCTGTTGCCAGGGATGTATGTATATTTTATGTCAAATGAACATTTGGGATTCTGTCAGATGTTTTATTAATGGTGTTTAAATATGAATGGCACATAATAAATGTTGAATGTGACTTTTTCAACATGGATTTTGTTCATTGCAGTGGTGATTATGCTAATGTGGGTACGTAGCTCTTTGCCTGTGGACTTGTTTGTACGCTTTGTGTGGGCATGCCCGTGCATTGATGCATGGTTTTTGTTGATCTTCCTGTGTGCGTGTTTGCAGAGAGTCCCCCCAGTGCCTGCAGTGTCCTGTGACTTTAATAGGTCTGCTGTACTGCCAGTGATCTATTGACTGAGACTGGACTTATTTGGCCCTCGGAATCCAATGGACCAGTGGAGCACAATGATGCCAGCAAAGCCAGAGGGTGGGAAGGGCACACAGCCAACTTGATGGCTGAGTATCAGCCAGCCACAGTGAGATCAAGCCTGAAGCTGATACTGTACATCAGCCATAGAAACAATAATACGCTCCCAACCTATACTAAATAGTAAAGTCAAGCACAGTAATGTATGATTATGAACCCCCCAATACAAAAAGTAGCAAATACAAACAACTTAGCTAATACTAAACAGCAAGGCCCTAAGCAGCATGAACACATTATCAAAGTAAAAGACACGTTCAATTTAGGCATAGGCTAATCATGCCATGACAGGAAAAGAGATATTAAAGATCATTTTTGCCAAAAATCCATAGTAATGAGTTCAGTATATATATTTGTATACCGGTTTTCAGAATAATCTAAATTTTAAAGTCAGGGCAATCTTCATGCTTAAACTGTACTTCCAGGACTTCTTACAACCTACAAAGGAGTGTTGTAATATCACAAATATGTAAGACCTCTGTTACATGGGGAAAATATCAACTATGGAAATGGCTTTCATTTACTGCATTTAGTTTTAGGTATTTTTATGGTACATTTGTTTAAAATTAAATTAAATGGACTAGAATATATGCATACACTCTATACACTCACCCGCCACTTTATTAGGAAGACCTAGATTCAACAAGGTGCTGGAAACTTTAATCAGATATTTTTTGTCAATATTGATGTGATAGCATCATGACATTGCTGCAGATTTGTTGGCAGCTCATCCATGATGCGGATTTCCACATCCACCACACCCCAAAGGTGCTCTATTGGATTGAGATCTAGTGACTGTGGAGGCCATCTGAAAACTAATTGTCAAGCTCAACAAACCAGTTTGAGATGGTGTGAGCTTTGATTAGAACCCATTAGAAGATTTGTACACTGCGGTCGTAAAGAGATGGACATGGTCAGCAACAGTGCTCAGGTAGGCTGTGGCATTTACTGTAAGCGATGCAGTACAAGGGGGCCCAAAGTTTTTCCAATCTTCTATTGTCCAATTTTGGTGAGCCTGTGCAAATTGCAGCCTCAGTTTCCTGTTCTTAGCTGACAGGAGTGGCACCCAGTGTGGTCTTCTGCTGCTATAGCCCATCTGCTTCAAGGTTCGACGTGCTGTGCGTTCAGAGATGGGCTTCTGCATACATTGGTTGTAATGAGTGGTTATTTGAGTTAGTGTTGCCTTTCTATTATCTTGAACCAGTCTGAACCTCTGACCTCTGGCATCCACAAGGCATTTTTGCCCAGAGAACTGCCGCTCACTGGATATTTTCTCTTTTTTGGACCATTCTCTGTAAACCCTAGAGATGGTAGTGCGTGAAAATCCCAGTAGATTAGTAGTTTCTGAAATACTCAGACCTGCCCGTCTGGCACCAACAACCATGCCATGTTCAAAGTCACTTAAATCACCTTTCTTCCCCATTCTGATGCTCTGTTTGAACTTCACCAGGCCATCTTGACCATGTCTACATGCCTAAATGCATTAAGTTGCTGCCATGTGATTGGCTGATTAGATATTTACGTTAACGAACAGTTGAACAGGTGTACCTAATAAAGCGGCCAGTGAGTGTATATCTACATATTCTAGCCAGATGTCTTATAATCTGTGTGCTCTTCCCTCAGGTCCCTGTCAGCTCTGTCAGCGTACCACAGTGGGGTGTTGACCCCTATGAAGATGCGCAGTGAGTCTCAGAGCACCCTGAGGCTGTACAGTGGGAGCCCCACCCGCTCAGACAAGGACACTGTCTCCATCTCGTCCTTCTACTACAAGGAGCGGGTGAGACCTGTTAGCACTAGATGGCAGGCCATACACTCACTTGACACTTAATGATATTCACACGTGTGGTGATGTTTGCACCCTACATTGCTTCTTTTAAGATGTGGTGTCTGTTTTGCATGTTCTGAATAGGTTTTTGTGACGTCCATGTTGACCACTTTAGTTATATGGCTGGAGCCTTTCTGTCATGTGACTTGCCTGTTTCCAAGATTATTCTTTCACATTTCTCCTTTGTTGTGTTGTGTGTGGACGGTCTTGATCCTCCTCTTCAATGTTGTGTTCATGTTGTTGCTGTCCTCCACTCCTATATCCCCACTCAACCAATCAGAAGTCCCCCATGTCTGGCCCTCGCCGCTGGTCTGTGCAAACCATTCATGACTACCCGGTATTGAGCTCTCTCTCCCTTGATCCCTTTCTCCTTCCCATCCCTCCCTCCCTACTTCCATCCCTCCGTCTCGTCTCCTACCAGGTCAATTCTTTTTCGGTCCGCTTCGAACTTCCCATGCCTCTTTTTAGCCCTATCCAACTTTTGCTGGTGTGGGTTACCCTCGACAACTAACAATATTGGCACATGCAACGCTCTTTTACTCCTTGTATTACTGTCTTTCCCCCTCCAATTGTGGCTTATGCTTGTAATTTACACTAAACATGTAGCAATGAAAGGTACGTTTATAATTAGCAAACGCAAAAATATTTTTTAATTACTTTTTTCCATAGATTAATGGAGTCTTTCCTTAATTTAGATATCACAAGATTTGTTAAACTAATACATTGCTTCATATACCTATTTATCACACACTGTAAATCAAACTTTAGTTCCTGCGTGTGTCCTCTTGCTATCTCACTCGACTGATACTCTTCAGAATCAGAAATCCCGAAGGTTTAAGACTAAGCGAGAGGGAACAGACTATGGCACCAGACCCATCAAGCTGGCTGGTAAAGTCATCATCCAGGAGATCTCCTGCTTGTTGCCAGTCCACAAAGCACTAGGAGAAACCTACATGTGGGTGATTACTGGCTGCATAAGGTCACAAAAATAATCAAAATACATGCCTTTTGAAATAATGCAGTAACATTACACATTCTTTGGTAAAAGACAAAGTTTGTTCTCCTTGCGCAGATTAAATGTGAATGACATCCAGGAAACTTGTCAGAAGAATGCAGCCTCAGCTCTCACAGTGGGTCGTAGAGACGTGGCTAAGGTACAGCAGGCGTCAGACCTCTCAACAATTCCCACATGTGCAGTTACCTTGCTGCTCCCTGGGTTAGGTAGTTCAAAGGATTCCTTTCTATCTACCTTACTTCTGTCCCTCCAGTTAACATTAATTGGGTGCGTTGTTGTTAAAGGTGTGGGCCCTGGCCTCTGCTGCCACCAGTCTGGACCTGAGCCCAGACTCGGACCCGGATGTGGAAACTCCCTGGGCCCGACACCCATTCGGACGCCACCTGCTGGAAACACTGTGAGTCACTTGTCCCACAGTTCGGTTCCACTCATGGTTTAATCTGATGACAGGGTTTATGATATTTACCAACCGTTCATCTTTCCTTCCTATCCAGCCTGGACCACTACAGTAAGATGAGTGACGTGCAGACCCTGGCCATGCTGTGTAGTGTGTTCCGAACTCAGGGCAGTCCCCTCGAATACTTATCTCTGTACGGACAACATCCCCCACGATCCTCTATGTTCCCTCCTCCCCACTCCCGCTATGTAAGTCATAAGAAAATGTCCTCTATATAATTCCAGTAGATAATGCAGTTCACTTTCTTATAGGGCTAAGGATTGTAAACAGTGGTTTCAAATGTGGTTGAACATGCATGGAATTAAGCTTCTTCTTTTTTCTTTCCTCTTGTTCTTAGCCCAGTTACACCTCCAGTTCTGTTACCTCTGTGACTTCGGGCTCCTGCTCCAGTACCTCTGACTCAGCCACAACCACCACTTGGAACATTGGTAAGACCAGAGAAACTACTACTTTTATATTTCTATGGTACAATGGTAAATTAAAAGACCATTAATCACTCATTGCCAATTTGCAGGACTGCATCTTCTTAAAATATGAGTCTGTCTCGACTTCATGAAATGCAATACTGCTCGAATATTGTTGTTCATAGTTAATGACTTTCAAATGAAATGTCAGTGTAAAATAAACAGTTTATTCTTTAAATAGGTCGAGACACCGAACAAACCTTTCCCTGGGGCGAATCTTCACCTGATGACTATCGGTATGCCAACCAGGTTTATACAGACCCACGTGAACGGGAAAAAGAACAGCACGATATGAATAAAAGGTAAAAAGCTAGAATAGAAAGTTAAACATGTCAACGCAATAAAAAACATCTGAATTGCTGGTTTATCAATGTATGTGTTGTTTATCTCTTACCAATGCTAGGCTTCTGGATCCAGCCAATGTCTTGCAGTTTGATGACTTTAAGAAGTGCTATGGGGAAATTCTCCATCGCTGGGGACTAAAAGAGAAGAGGGCAGATGTGCTCAAGTTTGCCTCTTGCCCCCCTGAACCTCACAAAGGCATTGGTGAGTCATGTACCAACCCAGTACAAAAATTATTTACCTAATCTACACCTGCAGATTCGTGTCTCACTATCCTCTTGTTCTTCTAAATAATTTTTGCCCAGAGTTTGGTGTGTACTGCTACCACTGCCGTAGCCAAGCACGGGGGACCCAGTGTGCGGTGTGCAAACGATTCACATTCCAGTGTGCCATCTGCCACGTGGCAGTGCGTGGCTCTTCCAACTTCTGTCTAAGCTGTGGCCATGGAGGACACACCAGCCACATGAAGGAGTGGTTCTGCTGCCATGATGAGTGTCCAACAGGCTGCGGCTGCCCATGCCGCCTGCTTCAGAGCACCCTCTAAGACTGATGGGCACACTCTAGAGATGCATACAGTGAAGTGTTATGTTTAAGACAACAAACACACACACATGGATGTCTCACAAGGTCACCGATGTGGTAAAAAATATGTACCCACACACACACACAAGAACTCAAACATACCGTTGATTGAGAGAAGAATTTCAAGGTGAACATTAAGCTATCAGAAGAAAATATTTTCCATAAGTAATGAAGTCCTTACTGATAATCTTCTGACAGGGAATGTAAGACATATGCTTTTTGTAGATATATTTAGTAGGCTTTCAGTATATTGGAAGTCTTGCTGTATGGATGTTTGTTATTGGTAAAGTAAGCTGCAGTTCTCTGTTACTTAATACCATATGCAATAGATATTTAGTCAAATCAAATGCTACAGAAAGATAACTGCATTTGCAATGGCCTTATATATTGACAAAATATTTGTAGTGAATAAATGATGTGGTAGTTTACAGACACAAAAAGAGACAAAATGTTTTCTTAAACATTTGAGCACTCGAATTTGCATACAAATTTAGTTCTAACAATTGTGACAGTTGTTAAATATTTTTGTCAAAATAAGCATGCCATAACCCAAGTTTTAAACCCTAACTCAAACGTCTGTAGATATTTCATTTTTGATAATGGATATGCTGAACCTTCTTGACCTCCTTAGCCTTTTATACTAAACTAAACATATTGTGGAAAAGGGGATGTACCCCTAATGGTGTTCCTATTTCTAAGTCTCAATCTGTGTAAATGAGGCACCAGCTGCTGCATTGTGTAACACTATTATTAGAGGGTATGTATTATTGATACAACTTCTGGGATCCCTCAGCAATTATTGTTTGACTCAGAAAATTAACACAAACACACAAGGCCTTTATAATCCAGCTAGTACTGAATTCCAATACAACACAATGTATCTACCATTATTTTCTGTTTTAGCTTTGAAACATGTAGCAATGCATTTTGCATAATACAGGCTTTTTAGGCATTTGTTATCTTGTAATGAAGGCAATCGCATAAGGAACCATGTTTGGTAAGTCTTTAACCAACTTACAGGCAATGCCCTCTGCATGACCTCTTTCTTGAATTCCCTCACATAGATTCAACCCATGGCTGTTGCCCACATTGCTGGCAAAACTATCCATACAACCGTAATAAATAAGGAAATGAGGTTGACTTAAAGCACCTAATTTTGGAAGATAAATTTAGCATGCTTACACAATAAGCTGGACTTGTTTGCATTCCTGTCCCCTTCAGTAAAACAGGCTATCCTTTTATTGATTCTAAGAGTGTACCACCTAAAAGATAGACAACATTAAGCTACCAGAAGAAGAAGCCCTTACTCCTTACTGATCATTTTCTGACAGGGAATGCAAGATGTATGCATTTCCTATTGATATTTTTACAAGGCTTTCAGTATATTGGAAGTCTCGCTATATGGACATTTGTTATTGGTAAAGATAGCTACAGTTGTTTATTACCAAAAACTGTATGCAATAGAGATTTAGTAAAATCATGCTGCAGAAAGATAACTGCATTTGCAATGGCCTCATATATTGACATAACCTGTCTTTAGTGAATGAATGGTACTCTAGCCTAGGTCTAGAAGTATCTAGCTTAAGTTGAAAGTATATAAATATCAGGACTAGCACTTGTCATGAAAAAGAAACTGACCTCTGTATATGTATTGTGTACATAAATAAATTTCTATATTTGCTGTTTTGCTCTCATTTGGGAGGTTTTCAGCCTATTCTTACCAGTAAAGCTTACGTCATTCATATAGGCCAACCGATAGCAGCACACCATATTTTTTGCAACTTTCTTCTAAATCTATATTATCTGTGGTACACATACAATGTTTATAACTATGCTTTCATGTGTAACAGATGAGCATATGCTAGTTTTTTTGTAGCCATAAGCAATTCCTCTTTTATTAAATCAGTCAATAATCATAATTAATTCATATGTCATGCTCAAATCAGAGCTTTAGAGTACGCAATAGATATTCTAAGCTCTTACAATAATTTATTTCAACATTTAGATCATAAACCGTCTCAGAATAGTAGAGGATTTGGCAAACGAATTGGAACTTGGGTTGTGTAACAAATATATTCTTTATGACTGGTTGCAGTGAGTTACAAAATGTAGGTGCCCATAACAAAGTTGTTATAGTTAAATATGTACCGTAGAATTTCAATATACATTTTGTTTGTGTCCTGTTTTCCCCAGACATGAGATTCACTTTGCTGCAATGAACATGCCTATCTATTTTTCATATATCTATGTGTATCAGCAAGCTAGATCCGCGCACGCAAACGAACAGGGGCCGCGTATCGCCGCTTTGCTAGAGCAATTTCCCCGAAGATGGCGGCGTGTAGACGTGTTCAACTGCTGCTGTTGTTGATGTCAGTGTTATTTTGCGTTGGCACCCTTCACGGATTAAAAACATCAAATAATGGCAACGGAAATGTACCTCCCGATCCACCCATCTCACCACTTTTGAAAGGAGCGGCACTTCCAGCCAGGGATGCCCCAGTGGCGGCGGCCTCGCAGCCTCGGAAGACGGCCGGTTGGAAGCTGGCCGAAGAAGAGGCCTGTCGGGACGACTTGACCCGGCTTTGTCCGAAGCACACCTGGAGCAACAATTTGGCTGTGCTGGAGTGTTTGCAGGATAGAAAAGAGGTAGTTATTGCTAGCGACGCCATGTTATTGTCCGTGAAGCTACTTTATGTATGGGTGTGTCATCCCATAATGTTTGTTTTAGACTGAAATGCAACCTCCCTGTCAGGTGTAGTGCATGTGGCCGTGTTTTCAATGCGACAGCCCATCATTACTGTGAGATGAACCTTGCTGACTGTGGCCCTAGAAACATTGCAAGCAATACACAGTCCTGTTCTAACAAAGCACTTTTGCGAAGTTTGATTGTTAAGGTAACTGATTGATATGCAGCAAGCTCAGAAAGACTTTGTTTCCAGCGCCTATTACTATATTCTTGATGCCTATTTTGGGAATTTGGGAACCTGCATTACCTCTAAGGTTGCCTTTTGGCTTTGCTGCAGCTCAGAATTAGTCCATGTTTTACAGTTGTGATTAAACAGTTTGACTAACATCAGTCTTTCTGAAACCGGGAGAATGAGAGTACATACATAAATAGATAACCTGTCATTAACAAATATTTACCCCTACTTATGGCCATTTTGTATGTTGTACAGTACAAACAAAGTGCCCTAAAATGTCTCTCTCAGATCTATTTCTTTCATAGTCATACCTCAGTCAGCTCTTTCTTCTCATTATCTTGATACTGTGGTTGCAATCATTGATGTATCTTGCTACATGGATGTCTTAATCATGACCTGCTTGGCTGGTGTCCAAAATATATCTAATGATACTGAGGGCAATATGGTCATATAACCTTTTTAAATGATGCAGCCATTGACAAGATTATTAATAGCTTGCATATGTGCGCTTTTTCAGGACCGATACGGTTACCCAATAACATTGTTACAGAGGTGCAAAAGGATTTGTGGCCCTTTCTCTTTGTCATGTCAAATGTTGAACTAGTCCATGCCTTGCAGACTCTAAAGTTAGACTGCTGTCTAACAAAACATGTACACAGAAATAGACTATGAACAATACAATACACCCATTTTGTTCTCTTCAATACGTCATATTCCTAATTTACAGAAGCAGGTTTTTTATTAGGGGAGATCCATGTAGTGGAGCAGGCCACCTCAAGACAACCAAAATTCCGCTCTTCTGAGACATCCACACTGATATGTGGAAGGGGAGCTATTATGCATGCTAATGCACCTCGTGACTGACCCCGTTTAGCTCAGTTACCCTCAGATCTCTTTTTTATTTTTCTTTATGATACTGGTAATAGAAAGCAGAATTTTTGTCTGTCAGATGCACTCTTTTTTTTGCCTTGTTTCATTGACTAACTCTTTTATTCTAATAGCCGGGTTGCAAAAGAAAAGATGTGCATTATCTAAATGAAGGTATATATGATGCCGTCGTGTAGAGCTAAATGTATGGGTTGGCAGAATATGAGGATTTGCAAGAAAACAAGCTCCATTAGTCCTTATTTACATGTGCGTATGTGACTTGGCAGTTTACTGTCACACACTCTGGCACTTCCAAATTTTAAACACTTGGCATTTGTTTCCCCCATTTTTCATGCCACTATTCACCTAACAATGCCATTCTCGGCTGCTGATGCAACTGCTTTTCCCAGCTTTCTACAAACCTGGCCCTGTTGAGACTCTAATTATTGAAATAATGACTTTGCTCCGACTTCGTAACAGCTGTGGCCTTCTGAGGAGGTAAATGGCTCCCATAAATCTCTCATCTCCTCCAAGCAGGCACCCAGTGGGCATGCCGCCCCATTCCTTTCGGCACAAGCAGCAGTAGCAAAGCTAACACTTGCTGGCCTAGAGGCATATGCTTTGTATCAGGCCATCACATCTGCCAGTCTCTAATATGCTCTTAAGTGTGTGTTGATTAGTACCCTCAATGAACAACCAAACCATGAACAAGGAGAAACAACAATTGATTTGGAAAAGTTATCATGAGAATAGGGGTGCCCCATATCCTAACGAAATATTGGTCATGTTGAGAAGTTATAGAAGGAACGATTGACATCCTGACTGCAGGAGGTAGAGGAGGAAAATGGGTTTGAATTCTAGACTGATGGGCTATCTGGATTTGATCATCCTAGACTTTTGTTGCATGCCTAGGCAAAGAATTGCTCAAAATTATATACATTCCAAATTAGAATTAGGTTGATGCTTTCTGTTAGCTTTTCAGGCCATAAAGACTTTGGTTCGAACTAGATAAACTTTGTCTAGTAAAATGTAGCAAAATGTTCCCTAAACTGGCTGTTGACTAATTCCTTAGTGCTGTTGTTGTGACACTGAATGTTCATTCTAATTGCTCATTATTCCACCTCACATTTTTCACAAGTGTTTCAGTGATCCACGTTGACCTTGTATTTAATCTGAATGCCGGTGTCATGTTTAATTTCCTGCGATTCCTGTTTGCAGAATTGCGTTTCGTGTTTTGCTTTGCTCCCAGGAATTTTTAACCCTATTCAGCTGTGCCTGCCATAGAGTTCCTTTCCTCTGAACAGAGCTGTAACCAGCTGTGTAAGCAGAGTTTAAGCCTTTCCCTATAGGTACAACACTACAGTAAATATGAAAGAAACTGCTAGATATAGCATATGAATGCCCATAGCTCCCCAACCTTTATGTTTATGAAGTCGTTTTTGCTGCCGCACATCTGATATTGAACTATTGAAAAGAAACAAGGGTAAACCTGGGACAATTATGAATAATTTAGCAATGTTTTGCCTTTGGATTTCAATCACATCATGGAGAGCATGAGCATCAGCAACATCCAATCGTAATTAGAGGAATTTAAATTGAAAGGTATACTACATACAAATATCTTGGCGTTACTAATTGATATCAAACTTGATTGGAGGATAAACTTTACTTCATATTATTAAGCTCAGATATTTCGAAAGTGCAATTAGATTTTTTGAAGACTTAAGATTTACGTTAAAATCAGTGATTATGATTCACAGATGGTACACTTCTAGACATGCTTTTGTGACTTTATCATTACAATATACATATCTCTATTGCATTTTGTTATTGTCAGCATGTATTTTTATGACTTTACTTTAAAAAAAAAAAGTAAAAAAAATCTTTGTACATATATTTTCTTTGATAGCCAACAATACTACAATTTATCTTGGGATCAATAACGTTTTTACCATTCCTTTCCATTCCCATTCAATGACCCTCTAGAAAGGGAGGAGTAAGAACGGCAGATTTTATGGTGTAGTAACTAGAAGTGGAGGTTAATTAATAAATAAGTCTGCCACATCTCTATTTATTGTATCGATGTATTGCGAGGAAAAAACTTTGTATCCTCCTTTTCTGTCCTTCGCACCCAGTTAATGTGTAGGTCCCTTTTGAAATGTGTGACTAGGGATCGAGGAATTGAGTGGACGTTTCTAAATAGTTAGGCTAGCTGATGAAGGCCTCAATTGATTGACCATGGATTTCATTATAAATGTATGTTCACTTCTCAGCCTCTTTGTGTAAACAAACATGCGATTCTGACTGTTAAAACCTGCACACAACTGAGGAAAGGCCGCAGGCTTCAGGCTTATGCCCACTGTTTATTTTAGATGGCAATGCCCATGAAGTAAGGCTTTTGTTTAATTATCCCCAAAAAAAGAAGAAATCAGTCGAGTTCAACAGGGGCAGAATAAAGAGTCAGTTAAAATGTGTAAACTGAGAAAGTTGTGATAAGCACATAATTGATGGCACCCCCACATGGCAGGCCAGCTCTGAAATGTGTGTTATCTCCCTGTCGCAGAGCATGCCCTCGCTACCAAGGATGGATGGGATTATGTGGTTCGCTGTTTCACGCCGCAGCGCATGTCCCACTCTGTCCTCACCTCCCCGATCCATCTCAATCTCTGTCTGTGGTAGAACAACTTAATGTCTTATGAAGAGAGAAAAACTAACAAAAAAACATTCTCTGACATTGGCTTGACCTAGAGCATATCACAATTTCCTAGATCATTACAAAACAAAAGCGTCCCACATTTGTTTTAGATGCAGGACCACTAGTATGCCTTAAATGACTTGATGTAGTTCCAAATCATTTAATTTCTCAGCCTCTATGTTCCCATTGGTTCTCTTCATAACTTATTACAGTAACAACAGGGCATCATTTGGGTAAAGGGAGTGTCACAAGAAATGTGTTGCCAATACATAACCTTTTGAGCTGTAACTTCAACCTTTGGACTTATGCCGTCATTCAGTGCGTAAGAGGAGCCAACATTCGTTATTAGTTTAATAATCTACCATTTTTATAGCTGATCTGCCCAATGCTTTATTTGTTGAGGAGATTTAAGATCAAAGTCATTCCAACATTTACTATGCAAACCTAAAACATTAAAAACTATAATTAGACAGCTTTACTTGTTTTTCTCTAAATATAGACGATGCATTCAAAACTAATTGTTGAATAAAATTATTCATAACAATCTGGTCATTAGGCCATTTCATTTCTTAGATGTTAACTACAACTTACTTGCAAAGTAGGTCCTTTACACGTTAGTCCCTTGTCCCTGACCAAATCATCTTTCTATTGCAGTTTTTTTGGGGCCTATTTTAGGAAGCCTTTTATCTACATTTAATGATTCCACGCACTAATTGCCTTTCTTAGATTTGCTGCTGTACCGATGGGCATTGTGATCAGCCCAGAAGAACTTCTTTCCTGAGCTTTTTCAGACTCTAAAGCTGATACATGTGCAATATTTGGTGTCTTGTATGCTTAGTAGGGTTGGGCATCGAGAACCGGTTCCAACTATAACAGCGGGAAGCAGAATCGAAAAGCACGTATCTAATCGAATCCATGTGTGTTACCGGTTCCCGCTGTTATAGTTTAACTCGGGCCTGGATTGTCGCGGGTCAATGCACTTGCATGTGCCAGAGCGCTGCAAACTGTGGCAGTATCATGGATTCCGGAACAGTGTGAAATGTCAGCCTTTTCACCTACATTATTAAATAAGCCAACTTTATAAAAGCTGATTTGACGATTGTATAGTTTTTGGTAGGCTACAGGACAATTATAAGTTATTTAAGTTACAAAGTTATATTATATTCGACCACACAAATAATAAAAGGAAAAGAGTCTGAGCCTTGAAAAAGAGGCCAGAGGTGGCTAGTAAGATAGACAAAGGTTTAGCCTGTAGTTAGAATTCCTGCTGCAATCTTCTTCTCTTCTGACAGTTGGCTAAGTGATTTGCATGATGTGAACAACACAATGACATTTTGGGCGGCTGTAAAGTGCAGTTGACCTTGCCGAGGACAGCAATGGAGAGGACTTGGAACAATTGGAAGTGGTGACGTAGGTGGCAGATAGAGGGATGTCAGTGTGGAGTGCCTCTCTTAAAAATCACTTTGGGAGGCAGATAATCAACTCACTTTTCACAGTGGTTCAATGGTTGTGTCTTCACAACACTTAAAAGCATTTAGCAACCTTTCGAAATCAGTTAGCCAGCAGATAGCTACATGCATGTCCTGTGAGCCTCTCACGATGGTATACGGTGGCCAAAGGGACGGCATGCATACTCGAATGTGGCAGAGTGGGTCATCTAGCCATTGCTGCTAGTTGGCAACAGGAAGGTTTTTGAGATATTTCTGGTATAGATATTTTAGCATGCCACTTGCAGGGTTGGGAAATTTCCCAACTCTTTCTCAAGTGTCTCTTTGCCAGACTGTCCAATAGTTTGTTCAAATAGACACTGACCTAATTACGGCTGTAAATGTGGAAATTGTATTCTTTATAGCTTTTCCTTGAATATTTTAGTTTTTGGTAGACATGTTAGCTCTTGCAGTGTGCTAGGCCTACATCTTTTAAAGCAGGCAACATTTGTATTGGGCATTCAAGGCAAATGCTATTCACTGAGTCGAGTCCCATGATTTCCTCAGAGAACCTCTGCTATGACAATGTTAATTAAAGCGGTCAAATATATTGTCTTTTTTTTTCTTTGACAGGATGTGTGTGTGTGTGTGTGTGTGTGTGTGTTTCTTTTTGCCTGTGCCTTGCAGCTGACTCTTTAGAGGGCCAGGTTCAATGTTCAACACATGACTGATCATATAATGGGCTTCTAATGACCACTGAAACCAGGCGACTTCTTAAATGGGACATGTTTACACTCCCTAGTACAAAAATGGCTGTGCGCCATGATGTTGTTGCTTTGTTTTCTTATAGAGTAATCCAAGCAAATTATGTGGCTAACTTGTCGTAGTATTATCAACTGTACTAGAAATAAACAGTTATGGCATAATAATTTATCGCAGCGTGTCTTAAATATTCACCCATTCATACAGTTATTGTAATTACTTTGTACCGGTCTTGCAAAATGCTTTATATTGGACATTTGAGATGTTTTCCCAACATCTCAGTTAGTACCTTTTTAGGGATGCAACTTCCATAAGTCAAGTACTCTTGGTCAGTACACACCCACTTACTTGGATTCTAGATCTTTATTAGTCTCACCATGGAAGGATGATGTAACCCAGAAAATGTGCTAACTCCTCTCCTGGCTTTTGTGCAGGTGCCCTCTCTTAACGGGTGCATCGGAAAAGTAAAACCTAGTGAGCTTTGCTAAGCATTTAGGCATTGGTGTACTTGTGTGCAAGTGTTGTTTGGGCTTCAAAGGAGTACAGTAGTCTGTTGTGTTCTAGAGCATTCATTCTGATCTCCTTGCCGTAACAAACCCACCTATTGCCCCACTGCCCTCTGTAAGAGTGCCCTGACTACGTTGTATGCTCAATCTGGCCAGTGTCAGCGATTTCTGTCTTTTGTTAGGCTCTTGCAAATCATTGCAGTCATTGGAGTGTGCATTCTCAGAACTTGGTATGCTCGGCTAGGCTTAGGCAAGGGACTAGTCACAAGGCCAGGTTTCATCTAACACCCTTTTCTCTTTCAAATTTTGAGACAGTGCCCAGTTACTCTCACCACCACCCTACAGAAAGCACAAATTCTGTTTTGGAATTGAGAAAGTTGTTAATTTGCTCTGTTTTGTGTACCATATAAAAGATTGAAAGGACATTTTCTTTCTTCAGCAACATGATTTTGTTTCGATCTAGGCCTAGTAGTTTTCAGTTTCATTTCATTTCATTTCACGGTTTTAAATGTAATGTCATGGATTTGGCTGCTGTATATGCTACTTCTTTCAGTATTTGAAGGCCATGTTGACATTAGCAACTGTGTGTGGGTTAATTTGTGCAATACAACTTTTTCCATCGCAATACAATTTATCTGATATGAGTTTGTTTCTCTGTCTTTCCAGGAAACTGATATTTCTGCTGACTGTAACCATGTAAGTACTTGCATCCCTGTCTCCTACATCTTTATTCAAGGATCTCCCTTTGGTTTTATGTCTCAATCCCTGCCAAGCTGCCAGCCTGTGGACAGGTGACATTAACCAACAGAGGGCTGTATCTCTGTCAAAGTGTGCCTCTGGCAGCATGGGGTTGACCCACTTTGCTGTACCCCTTATTAAACAAGCCTGGGAAGCATTAGCATGTGGTTCTATGGAGTTCTCCGCTTTGATGCTGTGAGAAGAGATTTTGAAACTTGGTTGTATTTTTATTTACATAACCCAGGGCTATAATTGTACTCCCAATTCAGCAGCATATTTGCCAATTGTCTAAGGGCTGTGCACTTTGGATTTTTTAAGGCACATAAGTCACAATGCACTGAATTAAACCCATGACCAATAAAGGGCTGTTTTATGCATGGCAACTGCTCCTTATAAAATGTGCGTAAAAGTATCTGCATGCAATTCTTGCAATAACACAAAGTGTATACAACATTTTTACGGGTGCTTCTCAGTTTTCTGCTGTATTTCACAGTGTCATTGAGTACATTTTTTGCAGAGTCCTGTTACGTTGTGTTGTACTGATAGGGATGTGTGGTTTCCCACTGCTACTGAGTCTAGTAGCCACAGACATTTAGCACACTCTTTCTGGCCCTGCCATCACAAGGTTAATGGGATAGTTCAGCTTTTTGGGAAATAAGTAGGAACATTGATAACATATCATAACATTGAAATTCATGAACTCGTCTGAACAGGGAACATATCTTATTTCCCCAACAAGTTTAACTATCCTTTTAAAGCCCCCACTAAATGTTTGGTGCATCTCCAGCATCCAGGCCTTCACTCATTGACACTGTCTGGCCTTGCTCTCAAGATTGATTACAGCCTTTCCCTGCATTATTTCCTCCTCGCTTTATCTCTATTTCTCCCTCTCTCATTCTCTCTTGCGTTCTCCCTCACTCACTCTCTGTACTGTCAGTCACCTCAAATCTCATCTAATTTTGAGTGAGTTTATAGTGTTGGGGCACTAAAGAAGAAGTGGACCATAAACTTTATCTGCCGCTCCTCAAGATCGGAGGCTCCTTGACAGGTTTTAGCAAGCTTTAATTAGAGCCAAAGTAGGAGTAAGTGGAGTGGTCTGTCAATGACCACTGTGGGGAGAGGCCAGTATGATAGCGACGTGGAGGATTTGTTATGACACTTGTAGTATGTCAACAAGCCTATATTTGACCTTCAAACGTTTTATAAGGTGTTTTAGAATGGCAAGCTATAAAACGTCCAGTTTCTGTCAAACCTGTATACCTTTTCAAATATGAATCAAGGTCTGTATTGCACCTTTTATTGAAATACTGCTGCAAAAAAAACAAACTATTTGATAGCATTAGCATTTAAAGAAATGTTCAAGACACTAATTCCCTCAACAGAAACAGGCTGCTCAGTCTGGCTTTTGATCCTGGACAACTTATGTAGATGTGCTATAAGAGGTGTTGATTAGACACATTTCTAACTGGTGTATTCTGGAACACATTTAGCCCTTTTTCTCTCTTATTTGCTATAAATAACTACTATCTATGGGTGTTTAATCCAAGGATATCCTCAAATAGCCAAAACTGAAGGGTGGTCCACAGTTCCCCTGTGAAGTTAAGCATTGTCTATGGCTTTGACCTATATGCACATGACTCTAATAATGTCATAAAGACAAATCTCTGTTCCTCTGCTTTTAGCTACTATGGAACTACAAGTTTAACCTGACTACAGATGGAAAGTTTGAGTCGGTGGCAATGGAGGTCTGCAAGAGCACCATCACTGAGGTCAGTCATGAGTCAAATTAATGTATTAAATCATAGTTTTGGCTAAATGTACTGGCACTTTTTAAAAAATTTAGTTTTACTATGAATTATATACTTGACAATGTTTAGCTGTCTATATTCTGTAGGTTAACAAGTCAATCTCTTTAGCTACCGAATACAGTTGATTTTACAGTGATTTTGTGAACATGTGCTACTCAATATTAGTCCAGGGGCTAAATGTTGAGATAATAAAACTACATATTAAAAACTGAAGCAAAAAACAAATCCGTAATAATAGTAGTATGTTTAAAAACAATTTAAAAAAATGCAAGAATGTCAAACTCCTGACCTGGTACAGATAAATCATTTGAGAGGAAAGCACTCAACCAATATATTACAGACAAGTTCATATGTTATAAACTATGCTGCTAGCTATAGGTCTAACTAGATTAGCCAACGTTTGAGAATTTGTTTAATTGAATGCAATACAATCATAAGGGTGATGACAAAGTACATTGGTCACTTTGATGCCAGCCATTTAGCCACTTTTTTTAATGCTGCAACAACTTCAGATACTACTTAACAGCTGTAATAAGAAGTGTGAGAAGCTGATGACATGTACTGTTACCTGCTAATTGGGGAGTGCCTGGCTGTGTGTGCTTCTTTGGGAAGGGAAGATGGCAGGGGGGAAAGGGAGATGCCTGCAGTTATACTGTAAAGCTTTTCTCCCTAGTGGAAATAACTTTGTCAATAATTTAGCCTCCCAGAGTGCTTGTTGCGGGGGGAAGACAGACATTTGCATTATTGCAAACAAGTACTCTCAGACACAAACGCACAAAGGCACGAGGCCAAAGCGGTGATTAGGAGCTTAGGCTTTTGAGGCCATACCAGGGTGTCTCTCTCGATCCCCCAGGGAGTACATTCCCACCCGATACGCAGTCCACTGATCTGTCCCCCGCAAACACGCCAGCACAAAGGGAAGCGTGTCATTACAACTTGCTTGCAGACAGGGAGCTCTAACACAGTCCAGATAATGACCTGTCTGCCTGGTCCTGGGGCTGCCATTGTTGTCCACACCACAGGTATGCACACTGCACAAAGAGTGCATGTGGGAGTTCCCCTCACAAAAGGTTAGAATTACACAGCTGTTTGAAGCCTGACTGCTCAAATGGGGATCAATTTATTGCATTTTGCAGTTCATCAAGTTTGTATTGTGCAGAGTAGAATTGAGTAGAACATAGATTTTTATTTATAAAAGCCTAGCTCCGACTGAGTCTCAACTCTTAGTATGCTAATATTTTTCTTTGCTTGACTGCATGCTTCTCTGTCTTTTATTGTTCTGTTAAATACTAAAGCTACATCTGTCCATTTACAACAACTCTGAGACCACCTTCTCTTATTTGTTTCTTATTTTTTTCTCTCCCTGTTTTGCAGATTAAGGAGTGCAATGAGGAGGAGCGAGGCAAGGGCTTCCTGGTGTCCTGCCTGGTGGATCACCGTGGCAACATCACAGAGTACCAGTGCCACCAGTATGTCACTAAGATGACCAGCATCATATTCAGCGACTATCGCCTCATCTGCGGCTTCATGGACAAGTGCAAAGAAGACATAAACACACTGCACTGTGGAAGTATCAACATTGGGGAAAAGGTGAGCAGCTACACCTGGAGAATGTGCTTTGAATGTGAGATACTAGATTATTTCTCATTTATTGCTTTCTGGCTCTGTGTTAAAGAGGTTTCTACATCCCCCCAAGGTCTGTAAGAGAAATAACTGATGTGGATTTTGCATAAATGTCTGGAGATATCATCTTTCCAAAACTTGGAGACATGCACACACACACACACACACACACACACACACACACAGCTAGCAGAATTATAATTGTTTGCATGGTTTTCACTACAGCATTACATGTCTAGGCATGTGTCCCTGCACTGCTGGTCAAAACCAGAATAATTGAGCATTCGCTACTGTGGCCTGGTGTGACCTCCATGGTGGAACAATGGAGTGATTGTAATAAACTTGACACAATATAAGACAGAAAAGCACTCCCAGCAAGCCACACATATGTTCTGTATTTGACTACTGTATGCCTAACGAATATACATATACTTGGTTTGAAGACTCCTCTGCCTGTGTGTTCTGTTGTTTTAAAAGGAGTTTCCTGGGATCACTTTTATAGAATGTCTAACTGGGTAGAGATGGGTGTGCTGTGTTGGAACATGGTGTTCCTGCCACAGCTCATCCAAATGCTCGATTATTTAGCATCGGCGGGCTAGCCATTGTTGAGGGTGATCTTTCAATAGCTCTCTGTTTCTGTGTAGTGTCACTGTCACTATTGTACCGGAGAAGAGAGGACCACGGTTTAATTAACCTCTACACTAATTCATTTGCATGCCTAGCGAGCTCCTAAAGGACAGATCAGGGGTCAGAAGACTGTTCAATGGAATGATGTTGATGTTATCACCATCATTTGACAATGATGAAATGGATCGTTTTTTTTTTTTCCATTGTTGCCAGTTGAATAAAGCCATAGCATCATTTCATGTTAGTTTTTGGAACATGAGTGGTTTGGCTTACTGTGGTAGTCTCCGACTTGCCTTGGAAAGTCTTTAAAAAAAAAAGATTTCTTTCTCTGTTTTGCTGACTTGCTTTTTCACACGGGTCTATATCACTCATACACTCTATATTATTTCTCTGTCAACCTGCATCCCTATTTACTCTCTCTCTTTCTTTTGATCTATCAGGACATCCATTCTCAGGGCGAGGTCATTGCTTGTCTGGAGAAAGCCCTGGTGCGGGAAGCCGAGCAACAGGATCAGGCCCATCCAATCAGAGATGAGTGTAAGAAGTCCATAATGCGTGTTGCTGAGCTTTCGTCTGACGACTTCCACCTGGACCGTTACCTCTACTTCTCCTGCCGGGATGACCGCGAGCGCTTCTGTGAAAACGTACAAAGTGACCTTGCTGTGCTCTCACATTTCTGCATATCCATCTTCCAAACTTTGTCTTTGTCCCACCGGTGTATGCTAGTTCCCATCTTTGCTACTCTTCTTTTTTCTGCCTGGTCTCATCTGCTGTTCTTTGTCTGTCTGGTGTAAAAAGAGGTCAAGTCAGGAGCAATTTAAAGCTTAACATAGAATCACCAGCTGTGTGTGTGTACGTGTGCCTCTGTCTGTGTGTGTTTAAATCTTCTGAGTTTGCGCTAAAGACCTAAGCACAAGCACACAAGGGAACACACTCATTTCATTACTCATATCTTCAAGAAACACACCCATTTTAAATGTGGTCTTTGGGGTTAAATATGAACCCTGTATGAAATGTCAATATAATATACATCAAAAATTACAAGTCTGTTCTTTTTTGTCTTCCAGACTCTAGCTGGAGAAGGCAAGGTCTACAAGTGTCTCTTCAACCACAAGTTTGAGGAAGCCATGTCTGAAAAAGTACGCAAGATATTTTGAAATAGTAAAACATACCAAAATTGGGCTGCCATTTTAAAAGCCAAGTCAGGGCCTAAGTTTGACATGCGGCATAGATATTAAACTCATATCACTGTGACTGAACACATGATAAAGTGCATATTTCAATGAAACAAGAATATTCAATCGTCCTGCCACCTGCCTTTTCCTTTCTGTTCTATTCCCACCGTGTTTGTTCCAGTGTCGTGAAGCCCTGACCACCAGGCAGAAACTGATAGCTCAGGACTACAAGGTGAGCTACTCCCTGGCTAAGGCCTGCAAGGCAGACCTGAGGAAGTACCGCTGCAATCTGGACACCAACATGCCCCGCGCTCGCGAGGCCCGTCTCTCCTACCTGCTGCTTTGCCTGGAATCTGCCGTGCACAGAGGTGGGCGACACTTTGTGTTGAGAGTGCTGCTTCGGCCATTTTTTTTATTGGGCTTCCCTTAAACTCCTTGTCTATTATGAATGCGTTTTTGTAATGTGGCACGTGCGTATGTTTTTTAGGTCGTACGGTGAGTGGCGAATGCCAGGGTGAGATGCTGGACTACAGGCGTATGCTGATGGAGGACTTCTCACTTAGCCCAGAAATAGTTCTTCACTGCCGGGGAGAAATTGAGTCCCACTGTTCTGGTCTGCACCGCAAGGGACGCACCCTCCATTGCCTGATGAGGGTCGGCCGTGGAGACAAGGGCAACGTGGACAGCCTTTGTCAGGCCGCGGTGAGAACGTACAATATTCCAGAGCAGTCAAGTGGTTGTAGTTGACATGCTGGCTTACTCTCACACACTTGTAATCAGTCAAACAAACAAAATGTGAATCTGATAAAAATTTAAAAAACTATTATAACATAGATTTTTTTATATTCTGTGACAGTACACCTTGATCCCAGTGGTGGTTGTGCTAAGATGCTAAAGTGTTCTTTTGTCCTACAGCTCCAGACTTTGATCCAGTCAGCTGACCCTGGGGCAGATTACAGGATAGACCGGGCCCTCAACGAGGCCTGTGAGTCGGTCATCCAGACCGCATGCAAGCACATCCGTAACGGAGACCCCATGTGAGTGGGCCACACATAGACACAGACGTGGGCAATCACACAAATCTGATTTGGGTGGGAACACACACACACACACACACACACACACACTTAAAGTGAAAGTTTGCAAATAATCATGGACACAGTCCACAATTCCCAATATTTGTGAACACTC